>JAQGBS010000400.1:0-22311 GCA_034698545.1 Acrobeloides obliquus
AAAACTTATAACCCCTAATTTTGACGCAATTTTTTTCATTTTTTGACCCCCGGAAAATTTTTTCAGAATTTTTCGATACGCGCAATCGATTTTTCGCATAAAATTATCCCTAAAGGGTCACTTGTTAAAAAAATTTTCTACTCGACCATACTTTACACCCCCCCCCTTTAAACAAATACAGTCGACACTTGATAAAACGTCATCTTGTGTATCGGTTCTAACATTGTAATTGACGATATCTCGAAAGTTTGATCCTTTTGAGCCTTTTTTTCATGATGGTCGTAAAAAAATTTTCTCGGATTTTTTCAAAACCGCACTAGAAATGTTCTCCATACTGGAATACATCGGCCAGTTAGAAATTTTGGCCGAAAAAAATTATCTAGGATGTTTTAGACAGGTTAGAAAAAATCAACGTAAAATCATGTTTTGATCTTCGGACAAGGTTAGAATGTAAGAGGATCCGCGGATTGGCTCAAAATGACTTTCAAAAACTTTTCCATACGTTAATCTCATTAAATAAGGTCAAATTAAATGACACTCGAGCCATTTAACACTAGGTTCGAACTTTCGAGATATTGCCTCTTAAAGTATTATTGATCGAAATTCAAGAATCAATAACAATTGAATATTGACGTTTGAAGTTGACGATTTTTGAAATCTGTGTATTACAACGAAAACATGAACGCATTGAAAATTCGTTAATGAATCAATAAAAATTTTATTGACGCGAAAATTCAAAATTCCAAGTTGAGAATGTTTAATGTAAGGTGATGTCATATCGAAGATGACGTCTTATTGGGGGGAGGGGGACGTTGTATCAGGATCGACTGTATATAAAAATTCAAGAGCAAACTTTACAAACGCATATAGTCTTGATTTTTGAAAAAAATTTTAAAACTAAACTAACATCACTACGTTTTCAAGTAATAAAAACTTTTTCCGAATGCAATCTAAAATTTGTTTTCAAAACCAAAAATTGAGACCGATGGTTTATGCAAATTAGGATTACGCAGTCGGATGTTTTACGCTTTATTATCTGTGATAAATAATGCTCGAGTTTGCCGGAGTTTTCCGAGGATTTGCATTCGAAACAAGTGGCTCTGAATCAACGTTAATAACGACAATAGAATTTAACAACAAAATTTTTTATATGAAATAAACACAAATATGTGCAACACGGATCTGTTATGTTAATAATAATAAGTAAAAATTTAATAATAAACAACAGATTTTTATTAATCATAAAACCGAACATAACTTGAATATGTATGCACAGGCGCTGAAATTTGACTAGCATTACCAAATTTCAAGAGTATTCGGCGAGATGAACAATATACATTCTTTAGGTTGTTCGAAAAGCTTCTACGCAAGGTCTCAAATTAGCATAGAGCTAAAATTAGACCCATTGAAGAGTAAGTATTTGTTTACAATATCATATTTACAAATAACCTTCTCTTATAAAACGTATACTGTCTGTTCGTTCGGACTAACTTTAAACTATACGTGGGCAAGGGGAAGGACCGTCCCCTCTAATTCGTTGTATTGGAAAAATTTTAAAGAAAAAATTAAGGACTCGATTCGTTTTTTGGTATCAAAAACGCCTGATGCTTTGTGTGTATGTGAGGATGGAAGTGAAATATTGAAACTTGAAGAAGTGAGTGTGTAAATCGCTCGGAAGAGAGAATTTCACACTCACCTCTTCTTCACCCCTCCGAGTGTATTAGCGCTCGTTCCCCCGGTACTTTGCTCAAATTTGATATCAAATGAATAGAAACTGATTCTAGCCTGATCATAGAAATGAGTCCAAAAACTAATAGCTATTTTTTAGTAGGAGCTTTCAAGCTTATTTCTGCAACCTTCTGATTGAAGCAGATCAGGGCCAAAAATTACGTGGCTTAAATTATTTTTTTAAAGAATTCATTCATTTTCACTCACAAGACTCTCAAAATTCGGATCATTGTTAAGGTCTTTAAAATTATAATTAGAAATTAATCTTTAATGCAAATATTATTTTGAATTAAAGGCACAATTTCTTTTCTGTTATGCACTATTCGTCTTTTTTCAAAATCAAACATTCTTGATATTCTTATGAAGAAAGAATACCGAGAGATTTTTTACATGTATGATACACGTGCTACCTTGTAAGAAAACCGAAAGGAATTTGCGTATTTTTTATGCTTATCAATACCTCCCCCCGAAAGTACACCGTCAAGTATTCACCAATTAACGGGTTCAGTTGTAGGTCTCGGTAGCACAATGGTAGTGCACTTGGACAGTAGCCACGAGGTCCGGATTCGAGTCCCGGTCGGGTTCGAAAACTTTTGCGTAATTTTAAAAATTTGCTTATCAGTACCATAAGAGATTAAAAATTCTAGTTAACTAGGAATGGTTACTACTTTTAGCTATTTTGTTATTTTTACACAGATTTTATGTCATCATTTTTTAGGTAGTCTACTTTGAAAGGAATTTTTAAAATGGTTCAAGTAGCTATCGTAAGTTTAAAAAAATTTTGATCAATAAACATCTTTTTAGTCAACCCAAGCTGGATCTGGAATTCCACCACCCAAACATACACCTAAACTTGGGTCGTTTATCTATATCCTTGCATCTATGGCTGTTATTGGCGGATTTTTATTCGGCTACGACACGGGTATTGTTTCAGAAGCAATTCTTTATGTTGAGAAGAATAGTGGCATGATGCCAATGACTGATATTTGGAAAGAACTTATCGTGGCAATCACCCCTGGTAATGGTGCCGATAATTTTAAATGAAAAAGTTTAGGGATTGCTGGAATTGGATCTCTTGTAGCTGGCACTGCGTCGGATCTTTTTGGTCGCAAAAAGGTCATTGTTGGAGCTAGCATAATTTTCACAATTGGTGGTGCAATTTGTGCTGCTGCTTTTAACAAACCAATGTTGCTTATTGGACGAGTTTTGCTCGGGTTTGCTATAGGTAAGTTAAACTTTTTAAGAATTACCATTTTGTAATGTGGGGAAGTGCCCCCTAGCCGACATTTTTCCCTATGACACTGCCCTCTCTCTTACGCCACATTGAGTTTAACTATACCACTGAGCTCATTCTCAACTTTTAAGTTAGCTCCATTTTAAGTTAACAAATTTTTTGAATTTTCAACTTTAGGTGTTGCATCTATGATAGTTCCAGTTTATGTTAGCGAAGCCTCACCAGCAAATATTAGAGGGACTCTAGTCACAGGATTTCAACTAATGATAACGTTTGGCTTAATCGCAGCTAATGTTATCGCTGGTTCTTTTTCATATATTGATCCTGAAAGAGTGGGATGGAGGTAAAATCGATTGTGTGTATCATCCACAAAAACTTGCACTAAATTCACAGCTTCTATTCTTTTCTAAGCTTATACCACCTTAAGATTTCATAAAACCTTTTTATAAGAAAATGTGGGTTTTCACTTTTATGTCCCCTCCCCTCCCAACTGAGTTCTAGAACGGGCTTGCACTAATTTTTAAGGGGTATTTTGGTTTCCTAATTTTGTTTTCCTTTCATGTTGCCCTGCATATTGTCATGATGTTGCTATGAAGGAAAAATACTTTCAAAAAAGGCTAAGCACGTTAGCCATTTGCCATGGGTCAAGTCCACAAAACCCATATTATAGTATTCGTTTTGAAGTGCTCGGCGCGCTGAGTCGATTGGCGAACTTTTTTCCAAATGCGACCCTTGTCTGCATTTTCCCGCGCCGTGCTCTGCACACACGTGGGCTGCAGGGTGTCATGACGACAGGGCAGGGTCGGAGGGTTGTGCCGAGGGGTCAAGGGAGTCGTGTCGAGAGGGTTGTGCAGGGGGGAGAGGAAAGAGGGTCGTGCCGAGAAGGGGAGGGAAGAGGGTCATGCCGGGGGGATTTTATTATTTTGGTCAGGGTTGTGCTGGGGGCCAAAAGGGTTGTGTTTTTAAAAAAAAATTACGACAGACCACGCGCCCACATATGGTTCTGAGAGTATATTAACTTCAAAATTTTAAAATTGTAGGCTTATGTTCGGTTTTGCTGCAATACCGGCCGCTATTCAATTTGTTGGATTTCTATTTTTACCAGAAAGTCCTCGATATTTATATGAACATTTTGGACCAGAAGCTAGCAAAGAAGTAAATGATTGATTTTAACATTTTTAAAACTACAGCATAATACATAAAATCCGCAAATGCTTGCAAAAAAGAGCCATGTCCTCCCCCCTGAAATCCGAAAAATGAAAAATTTTCCCTCTTGATTCCCCAGGAATTAGTAGCGTAATAGTTAAGTGCCATAAAAATTTTATTACGGGGAGGAAGATCAGTTTTCTTGTTATTAATTGAAAATAAATGAATACTTAGAGCAGTTTTTAATTCTTCTACTTGGCAATAGGACGGAATGCACCGCACGGTTTTTAGAGGACTGAGCGCACAAAGGACTGAGCGGACAATGAATGAGCGCACGGACTGAGAGCACGGACTAAGTGCACGGACTGAGTGTACAAGGACTGAGCGCACGGACTGAGCACATTTTTTAAGGAAAATGAGCGCTGTGTTCTTGTGCGCTCAGTCCGTGCGCTGTGCGATGCATTCCGTCCTATTGTCTCCTACTTGTTGTTTTGTTAATCGAAAACGCAAATATAATTCCCAAACTCAATGTCGCATAAGATAAAACTTTTCGGTTTTTTTCATCTTCCTTATCATCTAACATTTCATCATCTACTAATAAATTCATATAAAAAAGAGCAAAAATTTTTCTACAAGCATAAAATAGTAAAAAGCGCAATTTTTAAGATTATTCGTAAAAAAAGTAATGTTAAGGTTCTTCAAAGAATTTATAATGGAGACGAAGATTGGATTGAATATGAATTTGATGAGATAAGAGCAGCTCATGAAGAACAAGTCAAAGCAAAAATGGAGGATGGAGGTTGTCTTTTCAATCCCTAGTTTTCAAAATTGCAAAATTACAACAAAATTTTCAGGCAGTGGTTTTGTTCTTTTCCGAATTTTAAGAACTCCACATGTAAGAAAAGCTTTGTTATTAGGTTGTGCATTGCAAGCCTTCCAACAAATGTCCGGAATTAATACACTCATGTAAATTTCGCATAAAAAAATTAAACCATTGATGTTGTTTTAGGTACTATACGGGTACTATCATAAACGGAGCTGGTATTAGAGATACTCATGAAAATATTTGGATTTCTTGTAGTACTGCGGGTATGTTTATTTAATACTGAGCAATAACATTTTTAGGCATGAATTTCCTAGCAACGTTCTTCCCATTGTATATGATTGAAAGGGTTGGAAGAAGAGTACTTTTGCTTGGTAGTATAATAGGTGTGCTGATCTCTTTGCTGCTACTCGGCGGTGGATTTTTAATGATTAACAAAGATTCTGCAGCTGTTCGTAAACCGCCAATAAATGATCCATTATTCAATCAATCTATTGATCTTTATAGTAAATGCAGCAGTTATAGGTAATTTTCATAGGTCGGCAAGGGGAGGGGAGTCTCTCTTTGACCGACGCACGCATAGACCCAAAATTGAGGGGAGGACCGCCGCATGGACCCAAAATTAAGGGGGGGACCACCGATGAACCCCGCCGAACATGAAGTGGTCCATAAAAATTGGGTGTCGGCTAAAAAAAGGTCGTTTTTTTAAGTCTTAGACAATTTAATGAGGAGTTGGGAGGGAGGACCACCGCATCGGAGGCCTCCCCCCACCTTGCCGACCTATAGTAATTTTGTCTGACAAGATAATGCAACGGGTCCCGAAAATTGAATAAAAGTTCTTCGAGGAACAACCAAAATTGGTACCCTCGGTAAGACGCTAGAACATTGGACCGGCACAACCGTCACTAATGCTAAAGCTAATAGTTGAAGCTAACACAAATAGCTTCTTCCCATCACTAGTCTACGCCACTGACCCTCCCCCATACCGTTTTTGACCATTAAAAAAACTATTTTTTTAGCAACTGCGACTTTTGCACCACTAATGAGAACTGCGGATTTTGTGTCCAACAAGGTCTGGAACGAAACTGGGGTTATTGCCTGCCGGGAAAGAATAATCAATCAGGTGTTAGGTCCGATACTGGATATTGCCAATCCCCAACTACCAGTGACACCGATATTTATCATTACAATATCCCTATAAATGGAAATCCCACAAGATGGGAATGGGACGACAGTTTTTGCCATACGAGATACACTTTCTTACCCATAGTGATAATAATAATATACCAAGCTTGTTTTGCTTCAGGTTATTTGTTAATCACGTCTTTTTTACTCTATGCTTTGTAGGATATGCACCAGTACCTTGGGTACTCAACTCTGAATTTTATCCCTTATGGGCAAGAAGCACCTGTGTTGCTATAGCCACTTTTACGAATTGGATGTTTAATTTATTGATTTCTCTGACTTTTTTGAGTTTGGGCGAGGCAATCACCAAATTTGGTATGTCATAATGGCCTGGTTTCATAAACTATGCAAGTAGACCGCGAAGGCCGAGTACGGCATTTTTTGGCCCAAGTTAATATTTTTTATAAACAAATAATGCCATTATACTCAACTCACTGAGACGAGTAAGACTAGTACACAGAGGCAACATAATCCCATGGCTGAGTGGTAGTGTGACAGGTTTGTAGTTTACATCCTCCATGGATCTATCCCCCCTACTGTATATGTATGTACAATATGTTACTAGTTTTACTCGTCTCGTTGAGCTAAGTATACAGGGTGTTTCAAAAAAACCGTACTTTTCAAAAATACGGTTGTATGACAAAATCTTTGAATTTTTAGGGGTAAAATCATGCGAGAAATCGATTGCGCGCATCGCCGAAAATTGAAAATGCTTCCCTCACGCTGATTCAGGGAAAATATAGATTTTTTTCGACATTTTTTAACTAGGAGTTGGTTTGAAAAAACCTATGTTCAAAGTCTGACTCGGTGGTGCAGTGACAAAGCGGCGGCTTATGTGTCACAAAGGTTTCTGGTTCGAATCCCGCTTAAAGCAAAAAAATTTTGCACAACTGTGTTTTTGAAAAGTACGGTTTTTTATGAAACACCCTGTAATGGCAATAATCGTTTTAAAAATTCTAATTTTTTCCAAAAAACGCCGTGCATAGACTCAAATGGACTGTGGGGCCCGTTGTGGACCATGGGTCCCAATTTAGCCCACTGCGGCTCGTTCGGGCACCCGCATTTCACTCATGATATTTTTAGAATTGGCCAATACTATCAATTTAAAAAAAAATTCAATATTTTTTAGGCGCGTATTTCTTATATGCTTCGATAACCGCTGTCGGTTTGGTCATATTCTTCTTTGTGGTTCCTGAAACTAAAGGTTAGAGTCTATTTTTCTTTGTGGCATATATTTTCACTTTAGGCCTAAATTTGGATGAAATAGAGATGTTGTTTATGACAAAAGAAGAAAAATATAGGATGTTGGAAAATCTCAAAAAGCGGTATTTACACGAGACGGATGTGCATGAAAATGGTTTGGATAAATATAATACTGATCAATTGCAAAATTAATTTATTTTAAAATTATATATGTATAAATTTACATTTCAAAGATTGCCTATAGTTTTTTGAAGAGTGGAGAAAGAGTTCGTATTTCTGACTAGAAGGTTTCTCTTGCCAGATCTCATTCTGGTCGCGGTTGTTGATCCTCCAGCGTACGGATCCCCAACTGAGGTTTCTCTTTGGAATTGAAGTGTTCCGCTTAGATTTTACCGCCAAAATCTTTTGGGCGCAAGGGGGAACCGAGTCTTTGCTAATGCTGGTGATGCCGAACTCCTTGGCAGCTCACTGGATTACTACACTAAATGACTTATATTGAATTTCGACTTTGTAGTAGTGCCAACCGCAACAGTTACGTTGGCGAGTGATGATTTTATTATGAAGTCGGAACAGAATCTCGGAAGTTTTTACTCCGAGTTCCGGTTCCAACTTCCATTTCCGAGGTCTAGTTCTGACTTCCGGAACACAAAAACAGGCTCCAGATTTTATCTAATCATTATAAAAATGATACCATAGTGAGCTTTTCTATGCGAGAAATCTATTGTACTTAGTCGAAACTTGCATTACTGATCCTGCTTCAGGAAAGTGGTTGGTGTATTGAAGAAAACCTTAAGAGAATTAAATTTTCAAGAAAAAATCATCTAGAATTTTTGGCACTAGATCATTCCTTATCCTTACCGTTAAGGACGATCTTTACCGGTCATCCACTACCTGGTCATCCTTTATCGGATGACCGGGTAAGGGATAACCGGTAAGGATTGTCTACATAAGGAAAGACTGGTAAGGATCGACCGTAAGAGTAAGGAATGACCTAGTGTCGAATTTTTTCTAAGCTAGAAATCGAATGCGTACATTTTCGAAGCGTAAAAATGTTCGTTGTCGGACAGTTGGTTATTTTAAAATTTTTTCCATATAAAATATAATTCAATAACTTTTATTATAAAAAATTTAAAAGAGCAATGTATCGGCCATCGATTCCAAAAATTGTTACCATTTAGCTCGATCATATCACTGGACGATTTGTCTCTTACTTGCTTCAACATGCTCCCATACCAGTTAAACTTTGGTCTTAGGCTTTAGGCTTATTCCTTAGGCTTAGGCCTTAAGCCCTAGGCCTAAGCCATAAAGTTTTTCAAAAAAAGTTGCCCAGTTAAATAACATTGCATAAAAATCAGTACCTGTTTTGAGGTAAATCCGGAATAGAATAAATTAAAAATAAGTTTCTAGTCGGCCAACTGTCTGAGTCGACCAACTGTCCGGTCGACCAACTGTCCTGTCGGCCAAGTATCCGAGTCTACCAACTGTCCGACATTCGAAAATTTTACACCAACATTCGGGAAGTTTCAGTTCATCCTCATTAAAAATGTGACGTTGATTATTTGAATTGGCTTTCTTAAAAGTAAATATTATTAAAAGTGTTTATCAAACTCTTGCTTATTTTGCTAATCGTCGTATTATCACTGAGTCCATAAATTAAAAATAGCTTTTTGATAAGCTTTCGTTAATCCTGTTTGAACAAAATTTATTTTTATATAAATTTACCTCTTAAAAGTGGTAGATTTATACAAAAATAAATTTTGCAAAAAAAAGTTTACATCTTGATCAAAAATATTTACGAAAAAACTTAGACATATTTTATCAAAAAGCAAATATTTTATCACTTTATCAAAAAGTAAAATAAATATAAAAGCGTTAGAAAACTATGTTTTTTAACATTTTCATTTGTAGCACAAAGTATTCTGGTTCTATTTCTATTCAAGAATAAGTAATAGGGACAAATGTGGATTGCTTTTATTATTTTACTAACTTTACATCTCTTTAATGTTGGGTCATCCGAAGATGATCTCGATAATATTATTATTGAAAGGAACCTTGAGTTTGAATTTCAATACCCAGAAAAGAATAATGGTGGATATTTGGACGTGTTTAAAGATGCAAAACATGATAAGTGACAAGAGTAATTATCGGGTGGGAGGGGGGATAATTTTTCGAATTTTGGCACCTTTTAGCCTTTTTTATGCGACCCTTTATTTAAAAATCAACACTAGCTATTCATGAACACGGCCCAAGTCCGTATTTAGAGGGGGGAAATAAGGTACTTATGCACCATCAGCAATTTTTCTTGGTTCACCAAGGCCTAGGCCTAAGCCTAAGTATAGGCTTAAGCCTTAGCCTAGGTCTAAGCCAAAGCCTAAATCTAAGCTTAGGTATAGGCCTAAGCCTTGATAGAGATTTTATGTCACCAGCTGGCAATTTCTCCTATTGCCAGTTGGTGACATAAAACTATGCCACCACCTGGCAGAGATTTTATTTCACCAACTGGCATTTGTCCTTAAAAATGGTTTTTTGTAATTGTTACAAGTATTAATGAACAATTAACTACAAAAAACCGTTTTTGAAAAGGATTTCTTGGAGATAAGACAATTTTAATTTTAACGATTTTTCGATGGATTTTGCAAAATTTTTCTCGCTACTGTATGTGGTCCCCCAAAATCAAAAAAAAATAAAAATCCTGGACAAGCCCCTGATAGATACGGACCTGACACTGTCGTTTGCGCCACTTGAAAGAAAAAAATTTAGATATTATGTAACACCGCTCTGTGAACTTGTTTCAAAATCTGTTAAATGTTTGGAGAATGAATATTCTATTGATCATCCTTTCATTGTTATTTTACCAATTCGTTTATGGAGTGATCATGTTGCCAAAATTGCTGCAACAGCTGCAGCACTCAAGAATAAGCCTTTTGCAAATCCGGAAAATTTTGGAGTACTGCCATTAAAAAGCGTATTTAAAATAATCTTTTCTTCATAACATATTTAACTTATTTAGGCTCGCCTTATAACCGAAAATAGTTTCTTAGATTTGAAAATCCCTGTCGGTTTTAGTTCAAATGTACGAAAGGAAGGACAAGTTGTTCAATTTCAAGTGTATCCTAAAAGCAAGGAAATATGTGAAAAAATGGTATTACACTCGACTCTCGCTTTAAGCCCCCCTCTCTTGAAGGGGGCTTAAAGCGGGAGACGACTGTAGTTTATTTTATTTTTTTTAACATTCATGGGAATCAGACTATAGGATATTTTTTAAGGTTAAAGATGCGATGGAAGACTCAGAAAGCCTTCTTCAAAAGATCAATCTATATTTTGAATTTACTATGAAAGTAGTCAAACAAGAAGGTCGTGAAGTTAAGGTTACTAGTCAAAATATGATTAACTCCAAATGTTTCTCTACTCTTAATAACACCTATGAAAACAAAAATGGTAGTTTTAATGAATTTTACTACTATAGACGTGTAAAAAATCCCACTACTATAAATGTGCTTGTTCGGACGATGTCGGAAACGTTTGATCATACTTGGGGAAGGGGAAGGTGGCACTTCTTCTGACCCACTCACTCAAAAGGCCGAAAAATAGGGGGATTACCTAAAAATTTAGTAAAATCCAAAAATTTTAAGTTAAAAATATCATTTTTGCCGGTGGCAAGGAGGATCACTTCACCAAGAACCTCTCACCCTCCCCCCTTGCCCACCTATGCGTTTGATTTAAACCCGTAGTGCTAAAACAACAGTCGTAGGGGATGATGAGAGAAGACGATCGACACCAAAATCATTGAAATCGGACTTTTTCAATTTTTATCCTTGGAGTAAAATTAATGAACATTACTTTTTTCAAAAAGTTCTCCAAATCGGATGATTATTTGTACTCAAGGGATTTTTTGACACGGGAAACTCGAACCTGAAAGTATTTTTTGAATTTGATCGTAGGGTTGGGTCGAATTAAAATCGGAGATAAAAAAGTAAAACATGTTACTTTTATCAAAAATCTCTTTTTCGAATGCGCTATTAGAAGAGAAAAGAAGAGGTGATTGTGTAAATCGCTCGGAAGGAATTTCACACCCGCTTCTTCTTCTCAGCTCCGAGCGCGTTAACACTCTGTCTCCTGGTACTTTTTTTAATAAATTTAACTTAAGGAACCGTTTACTTAACTTCATCTGATATGAACACATTTTCAAAAGAAGTGTTAACGTCCATACAGATTATTGACGTAAGTACTCAAAATCATATTACGAAGGAAGAAGAAGATGTATTTATACGTGACTTAATCCGTAGCTTGCAAGAAGAACAAGTATAATTTTTAGTAATATAAATTATTGGATTACAGTAGCAGAAAAAAACTTCGATATTACAAAAAATTTCACTTTTTTATGAATTTATTCAGTTTTAAACAAAAAAAAACAATAAATAACTAACAGAAAAAACTAACAGAAACGCAATAAATAACAATAAAAACGTTTAATATTTGGTCGGGTAGCCTTTGGACTTGATCACAGCCTTCATTCTTCTTGGCATCGACTCCACAAGGTCTCGGAGGATATCCACCGGGATTCTGTTCCACTCTTCTTGCAGCGCTCGAAACAGCTCGGCCTTCTTGCTAAACCTTCTTCCATGGACGCGGCGCTTTAAAACTTCCCATGAGTGCTCGATTGGGTTGAGATCCGGGCTCTGGCTCGGCCATTTCATCACCGGGATGTTGACTCTGGGGTGTCGGAACCAGTTCTTCACTTCCTTCGATGTGTGCTTCGGGTCCTTATCCTGCTGAAACTCGTTGAATTGAGCGCGGTTTCTTTTCCAAAACGGAAAATTATATTTGCCTGGCATTTTATTGCTAAAAAACACAATAAGATGCATAAATACATAAAATTCAAAACAAAAAAATGAATAAATTCATAGAAAAGTGAAATTTTTTGTAATATCGAAGGTTTTTTTCCGCTACTGTGTTGGGTTAAATAAAAAAAATGCCGCAAACACCATTTCTTTAGATGAGTGGCTATACCCGCAAAAATTCACAGGGCAGCCCTCCTTCCAACCAATTTGATAGAGAGCAGTGATATAATGACTCCCTACCAAATTTTTTTATTCTTGCTAGTTAACTTTTAGTTATAATTTTGCTAGTTATAAAAGTCGCATTTTTTGACAAAAAATGACTAAAAAATCGCATTTCGGACCACAATAGCCATTTTTTAACGATTTTTGGTAAAAAAAATTCATTTTTTATTGTAAATTTTGAAATAAATGAACATTTTTTCAAAAATTTTCATATTTAGAAAAACATCTTGGATCCCCAAAGGGAAAATTACCTCCCCAAATAAAGAGGGGGTACTGCATCACTGGTTACTTATGATCAATTTCCGCATATAAAGATCAGTGAGGGTCATCCCTCACTCCACCATCAAAATGGGGTACCAAACTCGGAAGGTTGGTGAGGGAAAGTTCATGCCCTCCCCCCCCCCCCAACTATGGTGTTTTCAGTATACAACAATGTTAAAATTTCCTATCGTTATGATGGACAATATTCTCGTTTTAAAAATTTTCTATTTAAAAAATTTAAGATTGCATCGTCAAAGTTGCCTCAAAATGAGTGGGATTCTGTATTTTGGAACGATCTTTTTACAAGACCTGATATAGTAACCTCGTATCTTGAAAATACTTTTACTTATGATCAAGGCAAAGACCGATTCATCTACAATTCTGAGAAGGAAAACGAATTTTACGGAAACCTTAAAGACAAACTCGAAGAGTATAAAGATAAATCTTGGGCAGGATCTGCTGAAGGTGGCTGGGGACCATTTAGTAATAAATTCGTAGAATTTTTGAAATTAAAAATATTTTTCAGATGTTAAAGTAAACGCTCAACATACTAATATTGAAAATTTTAAAAAGGATTGGCATAATATAACCAGCACGTAGGGAAAAATCAATTTAAAAGATTTTATAATTTTAGAGCTCAAAGAGACGAACTTTCAAAAGATGTGCTAAATGAATTTCTTAAGAAGAATGGCAAAAATGTTGAATGGGAAGGGGAAAAGTTTATACATAAGGACTTGAGCTTGCATCGAGTCAATACGAATAATTTGTTGGTAAAGGGGGACATTTACTATCAAAAAGGCGTAAAGATAGATGTGAATGCTACTATCAGAAACAAAATTCGCCCAGAAGTGGTTGAATATGTAAATGATGGGCCTAAATCTGTCTTTTATGAAGGTGTGTAATTTTTAAAAAGCATAGTGTATTTCCAAAAATCGATAAAAAATTGAAAAAAATGAAACCCCTTATATTCTCATTTTTTAGAATTACAAAGAGTCAGAAATATTACAAAAGATTTCGAAACAATGCTCTCCAATCTGGAGCAAAAATCTGGAGAAAGGTTTGAAAATTTGGAGCTTAAGTTGCAAACCGTAGACGGAAAAATTGACCCGTTGAACTTAGAGCTACGCACTTTGATAAACGACAGTTACGCAGCACTGAAGAATGCAATCGACTCAACTTGGAATACCAAGCTTGATAACACCAAAAATTCGATTATATCACACGTCGAAACCAAATCCAGAGAACTTGAAAACAAAATTAAGGCAGAATACTTAACACAACAGTCCTATCATGATAGTCTAGGATTGTTACCACATGAGAATGGCTATATATACAAATCACTTCATCGTCGTCGGTTATGCCGAGCACTTGGAGCAACTCATGCTATTATTAATTGGGATAAGGTTTGGCCAACATGGGGCTTGTTGGGCTGTGGTGATTTCTATGACTTTGTAAATAGCAAAGAGTCTTTTCGGCCTAAAAATGAATGGTAAAGATGGATCCGTATCATATATCAAAATTGTTCAAAATCAACTCATCTAAGGGTTAATATTTATATTTGTATTTTATTTTTCAAATAAATTTTTCCGTCAGTTTTATGTTCGATAATAAAATTATTTTTACCTAAACGGATTCAAAACTTTAGCTAAATAACGGTGTTGACCGCATGACAATCTGAAGAATGATTTGTCTGACTGTCAGATATGCTAGAAAATGAGTAAAAAAAGAAAATTTATTTTTAGAACCCCCTAAAAAAATAAAACAAACATACGCAACCCCGGAGGAAATGCGTTAAGAGACGATATCTCGACTTTTCACACTTGCTCTCATATATGAAGGGTACAGTGAAAAAGTTGTTGACATTTTCTCGAATTTGACATGTCCTACCGTTTTCGAGGTCGCTGAATACGAATCTGAAGTCCGTTTTTGAATTCGACTTTTAGCTTTCGAGATACTGTAGGCATGGTCCTGTAGGGTGTGTCAAAGCTTCAAAAAATCCTAACTTTTTAATGTTATATCCAAATTACATGATCTTGGTGTTTTTGAATGCGTCTGGATTTGAGCTTCATTTTTTATATTCACGACCATATGTTAAAACCTCAAAGTTGTGAAGCTATGACCGTTTTCCTGATTTTCAAGGTGTCAAAAAATTCACTTTTTCAGCTATAACTTTTTATAGACACTCGAGCGCAAAGATCTGAAAGCTGTAAAATGTAGCCCAAGCCTCCAGCTTTTCAATGATAGATCGATCATAGCGTAGGTCGGTGCCAAAGTTAGAAAAATTCATGTTCGAAGACAATCACTTCAAAATTGAAATTTCTTTAGATTAGCGAAATTTGCCATAATTTATATATATTCGCAAAATTTATGAAAAATGGAGCATCTTTGGTTTTTACAATAAATTCTGAATTGTTATCGTTGTCGAGATAATCGTTATCGTTGTCGCGTTTGAAGTTGGCGATTTTTGGAATTTGTTTTGAATTTCTCGCCAAAATTGAAAATCAGGGTCTTGACGGGAAATTCAAATTCAAATCAAATTCCAAAAATCACCAACTTCAAATGCGATTATCTCGACAACGATAACGATTCCGAATTTACTGTAAAAACAAAAGATGCTCCATTTTTCATGAATTTTCCGAATATATATAAATTATGGCAAATTTTGCTAATCTAAAGAATTGAAAAACAAAATTTTTATATTTAATAATAAATTTTTAACCAATTTGTATGCATTCATCATTAAAAAATATAAAAAAATTATGTAAAAAATCAATTTTTTGGTTGTCCCCATCTTTGGTCATTCATTCACCCATCCTCCATGGATCTATCCCCCCTTACTGTATATATATGTACAATATGCTACTAGTTTTACTCGTCTCATTAAGCTGAGTATAATGGCATTAATTGTTTTAAAAAAACGCCGTGCATGAGCTCGAGTGGACTGCGGAGCCCGTTGCGGACATGGGTCTCGCTGTAGTCCACTCGGGTCACTGTGGTTCGCTCAAGCACCCGTATTTCACTCAGGAATCGGCCAATACCATCAATTAAAAAAATTCCAATATTTTTTAGGCGCGTATTTCTTATATGCTGGCTAAATTTTTATATTTGGGGGATTTCTCGACATGGGGAATCTAATCTGAAAGAATTTTTTTAATTTTGACCACAGGAAGTTACCCCTACAAGGGAATATACCCCTTAAAAAGGTTTCATAATTAAAATCGCTTAAATCAGTTCAGAGAAATTTTTTTATGCCTCGAAAATGCGCGTAATCGATTTCTCACCTAGAAAAACCCTTATACAGCTGGTTTCCCAGCGAAAATTCGAATTTTTTACATTTTCGCTTCAATAAATACATTGCTTTCCCTGAATCAGCATCAGAAAAGCGTTTTCACGTTTTAGGAATGCGCGCAATCGATTCCCCGTACAAAGTTACCCCTATATGAGTTCTTTTTAGAAAAAAATTTTCGGGTCCAAAAATCATGTAAAAAGTCGCAGTTTAAACCCCAATATATGGGGTTTAAAAAAGCGTCATTACCAAAATTAATATCAATCTTTTATGTCTTTTGTCTCCCACTAAAATCGTAAGATCATCTAAAATTGGAACCAAATCAAACAAAAAACGTGGCTGCTTCCTTTATTGTTTACCTATGACATTGAAAAATGGAAATTTTTTGATTCTCTGTGGAATAAACGGCATTCGTACCCATTTATATATTAAAGAGGGCGTGAAAAAGCCTGCGTAATTTAAAGCTGAGCATTTTAATTTCCTTTCGTCATATTGGGCAACCCTTGTTCATCAGTGTTAGTCTAAAAAAGATAAAGGCAGATGTTGAATTGGTTATTGGGCATCTAGTTTTAAAAAAAGTGGTTGCACTCTCTTACTAGTTTGGTTCAATATTCTATACATTTTTGTTTAAAAATTTAGTAGTCTTGGTCAGCTTATGTTTCTATAGTTTCGGAACAATAGCTTTAAATTTTGATATGATAAAAATGAAAAAATGTTTCTTTTTAAAAATATTACGTTGTTAGAAGAGTATGAGTATTATTCGATCATAATTTGTGCTTTTACAAATTTATTCAAAATTGTCTAATTTGAGCTTATTTTCGTCATGCTTGAATAAATTAGCTTTGTTAAAGATATGTAGGAGGAACAGGATTATTAAGAGGCCATATGACTTGTCGAGCCTAGTCAAATAATGTAATGGAGGTCCCAGTAAAAAAGTTTTTTCATCTTCTTCAATGACGCAGCCAAAGGTACCGGTACCCCCTCCCCCTTACTGGCTGAAGGCTCAAAAAAACATAAGGGTTCCCCCTTATGGTTTTATATATTGGTTTCAAAGAAAACAGAAAAACTTTTTTACTATTCCCTCCATTGGTTGGAATTTTTGAGATATCGCCTCTTAAGCTGTATTTATTATTATTATTCAAATTAGTTTATCGCTCAACTTGTTTTCACTCAAAAATTCATCGTCGCGCAAATTAAAATAAAAAATATTTATGAATCAACTTGTCATATTTTAATAAATTGGTTGAGAAAAACAAATTTTTCGCAGTTCCTGTTCATTTTCGAATTTTGCCTTTCGATATTAATCTTGAGAAAAACGAATGAAAAATACTAATTTTGGAGTTACTACACAATAGGGGGGCCACCCACGTGAAAAAATTTTCAAAAATTTTTTCCTGGAATTTTCTGGAAATGACACCACTAGGGATAAAAAATGCGGAGAATTCGAATTTGACAATTTCGAAGCGAAGAAACGCTTCTCTGATCTATGTATTGAAGCAAAAAGTCTTAAAAATGCGATTTTTGCGTCTTTTTGCTTCAATACATAGGTCTTCCCTGAATCAGGGAAGCGCTTTTTCGGCAAACTCTAATCCCGTGGTTAACAAAAAAAGCGTGGCTAGGTTCAAATTTTAGCATAAACCATTCTTTTGAAATTTTTTCGCTATTCTTATTATTATATATATTTCAAACATAATGTTAATTTTAGGGTACATCTCTAATAATGAATTTCTTCGCAACCTCTTCTATGGCACAACTTTCTATAATTTTAATATTATGCTTATTGAAATTATCAGAAGCCGGAACATGGCTCTCGTTTAGTAAATGTTTTATACTCTTTAAAGTTAAAATCTTTACTTTAACATTTAGATCAGAAAACCGGAGGAATCGAAACACCTGAAGTATTGATTCCTGTAAAAGGAAATGCAGTCGATGCTAATCCTTCTGACGTTATGAGAATGTTAAAGGATTGTAACGAAGTTTATGTATGTAAAATTTCTTTTTTTTATAAATAATTCAAGTAGAATTTTGAAGAAAATTATCTCAATTCTAAAATTCAGTAAATAATAGAAACCATTTTTTATATTAAAAAATTCAGCCCAAATAGGACGATACATACGAAATTAGGATGAAAAATATACACACAAAAAAATCGTATTCCCCCCCCCCCCACAGACGCCTAGGCAAAGGGACGGGTCAGCTGCACTACTAATGGGCTAAAATTTAAAAAACCCTAATCATAAGGGCCCACTTATATTTTTTGAGAAAAATGATCTTTTTGGATAAGTGCTCTCCCCCCCCCAACGACATGCCCTACCTCGACCTGGTTGATGGGAGGGGGCAATTCTCCACCCACAAAAACCAATGAGTTCATAGATCGGCAAGGTGGGGAACCCCCGATGAGGTGGTCTCACCACCTCATTAAATTCGGCTAAGATTTTAATAAGAAAGGACCTTTTTTTAGCTATGGTAGTCTTCTGACACCCAAGTTTTATGAACCACTTTATATGTTCGGCGGGGTTCATGAATTGGTCTTCCCTTCAATTTTAGGTCGATGAGTGAGTGGTCAGGGGCTTGCTGACCTATGAATGAGTTCCCCAAACCTGGTTGATGGGAAGGGGAGGGGGCAATTTTCAACCCACATTGATCAATTAGGTAACACCCAAACATCAATGAGAGGCATCCCAAACTTCCATAGAACAGTAGATTTTACTTGTTAAGTTTTATATGCTTTTTAGACTAAAAGAGAAGCACGAAGCGTTCCCATTATGACTAGAAAAGAACGTAAAGATTTTGAAATGTGCAAAGCTTTGCTTGAATTGGTTGCCAGAAGATAATTTTTCTTCGAAAATAAATGCTTTTAAATGAATTGCTTATTTTTTATATCATAAACCACCAACCATCCACCCAAAGCCGACACCGACCT
Source organism: Acrobeloides obliquus (assembly GCA_034698545.1). Taxonomy (NCBI): domain Eukaryota; kingdom Metazoa; phylum Nematoda; class Chromadorea; order Rhabditida; family Cephalobidae; genus Acrobeloides; species Acrobeloides obliquus. The sequence continues at coordinate 18,853 of JAQGBS010000400.1, forward strand.
CAATACAATTAATTATTTTATGTATTTTTGATCTCTTGTACATATTTTATTTTGTCGTTTTATTTTATATGCCAGATTTTTGCAACACTGGATCTTTTTAACAAGAATAAAGGAATGTGTTCTCTAGAATTTGTTGAATAAATAATATTATAATATTATTGTAATTTTCATAAGAGAAGCCCAAATTTTTCTATCGTTTTTATAAGGCAAATCATAAGTGGGTTTGCTTTTTTTGATCGTGCAACCCACGGTGGACTAAAATGCCGAAAAGTTGCAGGCAAGTGTTAAAATTTAAAAAAATATCTAATCGACTCACTCAGCTTATCGAGAGCTTCAATACGAGTATCATATCATTGAGCTTTAGGGGGGGGGGGATTGACTCATGGCCGATTGGCTAACGTGCTCGGCCTTCAATCATATCCCGCGCGAGTTCAATCTCGTGCTCAAAAAGCCATTTGTTTATTTTGTTGTCAAAATTTATGAAAGCTAATATAGATGCTTCCAGTAGAGCCTACTGGATTTTGCAAAAATATACTTATTAAAAAATGGCATTTTATTTTTAAATTTCATACCACAAAAATTTTCATTTTTTGGGCCGTTTTTTAGGAGGTCCAAAAAATTTTTAATTCCGACACTCTTATATATTGTTTAATAGTTTGTTTGATATAATGTTTGTTTAATTTTTATAAGAAAATTACAACAGAAAAAATTTTCAAAAAAATTTTAAAAAGTTACAAGAAAATATTTATGCCGAACAACAAATACTTGTAGCAACAAGTCCTTGAGGAGTACCGACATCTGGAGTAGTTGAAGAAAGTTGATAATTTCCATTGGTACACTGGAATGTTGCTGTGACAGGATTATTCTGGTCGAATGTGACTTCATCTAGAGGTGTAGGACAATTTGCCTTAAAAATATATGTGTCACTTTGACCTAGATATCAAAATTTACTTTCATATCAATACCTCCTCCTGGAATTTTAGAACTATACAAAACATTTTCTTTACTATATGCCACCAAGAACTTTAGCTATTGAACAGTTGAAGTTAAACAACTTTGATGTCGACTGGATTTTGTGGGTCCTTATATATTGGTGTTTAGATACCTGATATCGTTGTGATAACAATATGAAAATTTATGCCGCTAATCTTTTTGTTATTTTTTATTTTTCCTTGTACATTTTTTTCTACATTTTAAACTTAATCGGCTTATCGTACTTTTGGGTATACTACAGGGTGGCCCAAAAAATTGCAATTTTGCGAAACATCATTTTTATGGCAAAATCTTTGAAATTCCAATCCCATAGGTAAGGTTTTCCTCCCATAGGGGGAAATCCTGCCTAAAAACGACGATTTTTATGGTTTTTAGGCGCAAAAACCCCTTCTAAACTTCGAAATAATCTTTTAGAGCTAAAATGACTGCGCTTTCAAATGAGGATCTTATCGAGATACGTACTTTGATGAGTTTGGAGTGAAACCTGAAGCGAATATTCGAATTTCGAATAGCAAACGAACTGCGCGGCGCTAGATTGGAAAATACGGACGATTTAAAAGCTTGTAAAAGAATCAGGATTAATCAAGGAGATGTGGGAAGGAAGGTAGCGGCAGACCAATTTCGATTTCAACATCCGTGGTTTTGTTTGTTTTTACGTTAGATAAGCTTAATTTATTGAAAACCTAAACTCATTTAACGAGGTTACAAAATTTGGAAGCGGTTTTTGCGCTTTAAAACCATAAAAATCGCCGTTTTTAGGTAGGGTTTTTTCCCTATAGAGGAGGGGGGGGGAATTTCATAGATTTCGACATAAAAACGATGTTTCGCAAAATTGCAATTTTTTGGGCCACTCTGTATTGTTTTCGAGATAATTCCTTTTACGATTAACAGCTAGCATGAAAGTTTTTGGAAATGAAGAAAACAAGATTAAAAATAATTTATTCAACTGTTATGAATCTAGGACAAATTTTATTTTTAGTTTTTGTATATACAGTTTTTTTGATTGCTCTTACATTTCGTCAAAGATCGAGTTTAATCCATTTCCGTCTCCCGATGGCTCAATCAAACGTACTAATCATGGAATTTTTTTAGAAAAAATTTTTATTGAAAAAGTTTTTAAATTCGAATTTTTTTTGCTTGCAAGATTTAACATTGTGACACCCGATTAATAGTAATCCATGTTCAACCAACAGTGACATAGCCAAACCCTAACGACAGGGGGTACTTTTCCAAAAGAAGGTCAAAATTAGGGGGGGGTAAACTAGGGGTACCAAGTTTGTGATTTTTCAGAAAAGTGCTGATTTTGAAATGTCAATCTGGCAAAATCTGATTTCTCAGTGTCAAATCTGGTTTTTGAAGTCAGATTTTCTGATTTTGAAAAAATGTTCTTGGCATCCAAATTTTTCCAAGAACGAGAGGGGGGACTTGTCCGGAGTGCCCCCGTGGCTACGTCAATCAAACACTTGAAAAAATCAATAAAATTGCTATATTTTCGAAATTATTATTTTTTCAAAATTTATAAAAATTCGTTTCTCTTCAAAATTATTTTCTTTTCAACATTGCGTTTGTTGCTTTTTCATTTTCCTTTAATGTTCATGTCATTGTTTGATTAAGTTTTGTAATTTTATCTTGTGAAAGCGATATTTTAAAATAAACTTGGAAAAGAAACTTGTTCTTGCAAACTATTTGTCGAAAGCCATTTATACTTCGGCTTTGGGGGTCACGTTAAAGGTACTGTACACGCACGAACAAGTTGGGGGCAGATTTTTCGTTTCTATAATATAAACTATATTGTAAATTAGGCAAAGAAATATCATATAACAAACTTGAAATTTTTGTAAATTTTTAGATTTGAAATTTTTTTATATAGTATTTCTTGGCCTGATTTGCAATTTAGTTTATATTATTGAAACGAAAAATCCGCCCCCAACTTGTTCGTGCGTGAGCAGTACATTTAAGTGGCCACCCCCTTCAAGTTTAGTAGCTCCAAAATTTTTCTTGACCCAGTATCGACTAGCACCTTGGTTCAAAAAGGGGTTTTATGTCAAATTGATGCCAATTTGGCCTGAAATTTTATAATTGGGGCTTAGGCTTCTATTAGAGGATTTACGGTATTTCTTCGAAATACCGAAATTACGTCCTCAATAATGGGCCCTATAATTTTTTGTTGACTCATCAAAAGTTTTTCCTTCCTACTAAACAATGTTTGTCTAATATGAACCCAAAAACGACATCTACTAGAAAATTGGCTTTTGTCAGTTCATTATCATCAAACTATCAACTTATGCTTTAAAATTATTTGAAAAAAATTCATAGCAATCTTTTTTGTCAATATTTAGCTATGAGCAATTTTTGGCAAACTTTAGTCTGATGTATTGTTGATGAATAATCCATGGAAATTCGAAAAATGCGACCAGTCTCTTTAACTGATAAGAAGACTGTTTTCGTTTTTGGAATTTAGCTTCC
>JAQGBS010000401.1:0-22305 GCA_034698545.1 Acrobeloides obliquus
TTTGGAGTGAAAATAATAGCACCAGCGTGTTCCGCGTCAATTTTTACCCCTAGGGGGTGTGTTTCTATAAAATTTTTAACGTTTTTCTACTTCGGCCTTTGGAGTCACGTTAAGTGCGCCCCCCCCCAGGCCGTACAGCTCCAAAATTTTTTGAAAGGTACACCAATGATTTTGGTGTCGATCAATGATTTTCTACTTAAAAAGAAATAGGTAAAAAGTTACCATTTTACCCGAAAAAGTGCAATTTTTCTTCAACAAAAAATCTCAAATATGAACTTTTTCCTGAACTATCTTCTTTACACTGCGCCACCCTATATGCACTTTTTCCTGCGCCACATTCTATATTTTCTGATGTTCAGAAGTTTTTCTTGCCCTTGTATCAATATTTTAGCTCAAAGTCTTCATTATATTGACAAGGATTACTGTGAATCTTGGTTAGGCCTTCATGATCCTAATAAAAACGGGCAATGGCAATGGTTGGATGGAACTAAAGTAGACTTTACTTATTGGGGATCCAAATATCCGGATGGAAAAAACTATTGTGCATCTTTATTGAATTGTCATGGCTACAATGAAGAGGGACTCGGAAATAGATGGGCGACTTTTCCATGCAATGGCAGTATGGCGTTTTGGTGTTCAATGGATTCTTTGATCTGATTAGCTTTTTTAAAAGTTTAATTATAAAAAATAATATTTCGAGGTCCACCTCGAAAAATATCAAATAAACGTGAAAATTTTGCCAAAAATTGAAAATTTCGACAAAATTGTGTATATGATTTTTTTCAATTTTTATGGTGCGCGTCGATAAAGTGTGAAAGCTGTTTTTGCCTGATTGCAGTATAAAAGGCTCATTTTTACGAAAAGTATTCGTTTTCACGCTTCAGGAATGCGTGCAATCGATTTCTCGCATAAAAATATCCCTGAAATGCTTGATTTGAAAAAATTTTCGACTTCAGAATTTTGAGGTCGTTAATCCAAAGTAGTATCAAAATTTGTTAGCAAAATTTGAGTTTTTGTACAGGTCGGTCAAAAAGTTCTGACCATTAGTGTTTATTATTGAAGGACATTGCGAGACCTTTCAGGAATACCCCCATCATGGCTCTATGAATAGGGATTCCTGAGGAGATTGGTAGCACTAGTAGTACCAGTACTACCAATACTATCGATACTATCGGCAGTATTGGTAGTACCGGTACTACCAGTACTACCGATCTTCTCAAGAATCTCTATTTATAAAGCCATGATGGGGGTATTTCTGAAAGGTCTTGCAATGTCCTTCAATAATAAACACTAATGGTTAGAACTTTTTGACCGACCTGTATTAGGGATATAGCCAATGATCATGCTTAATCACAAAAGGTGAGGGTTGAAGGGGGTCTAAAATCCCCAAAAAGTTGATCGAGTGATATTTGGATGGCCTCTTATGATATTTCTTGAAATTTAAGTTATGATAAATCATAATTCAATATTTAAGTTATGATAAATCATAACTCAATATCAAGCAAAAAATATATTTTGGAGCTATAAATTTAATTAAAACGGGCCAGGTGTTTTCTAAAAAGTCTGCATAGCATTTTCTAAATCTAAATTTTGCCTCTCAACGAATCTCACTTGCTATTTCCAACACCTTTAGTCTATCAAAACTTATCAATTATTAGCCAGCCTTTCATTTCACAACATTTTTGTTAAAAAGATACCTTTGTCATATATCATCAATGGAGACTCTAAACTTATCCGATATTTATAACCAAAATTTAACCCAATTTTATTCCATTTTCAACGACTGTTGGACAGTTGTGGAACTTATATGTTTGCCAATCATGTTTTACATAGTCTACACTAAGTCACCTCCATCAATGGATGTTGTTAAATGGCAAATGCTGTATCATTTGTTTATCTGTGGATTGTTTAATTTCCTTTGTGGCTTATGGAAGCCCTTGCCTCTATTTCCCCTTTATTTAGGGTATAGTGCAGGACCGATTAGAATTTTTGGGACTCCTGGCGCATACTTTATGATGGAAACAATGGTTGCAATTTTCCTTTTAATGGTAGCTTCGACGTTGTTTCGATTTACTTATCGATATTCTCAAATCATACCTGATACATTTTTGTTTCATTGGTTCAACGACAGAAAAAGAGCAATTTTTATGTTTGTGTTGTATAATTTAATTCTTCAAATTGGACCAACAAGCTCGATGTGTTTAAGCCGACCAAATTTTGAAATATTTAGGTAAGCACCAGTATTGAAAGGTCTCCTGTCAAGTCAAGCTAGGATCCTGGAACTTCTGATTTTTAGGCATTTTTTCTGATTTTTAGATATAAATATGAGCTTAGGAAAAGGTAGTTGATAAGTTTTATAAGAAACTGAACTAAAAACGGAAAAACATTTTTGCTGTGCTCTCCATTATAATGAGCCATGTTCGAAAGCTCAAATATCGCCTCTTAAAACGCTTGTGAACCGATCCTCTAAATCTCTTGTTTAGAAACTTAACAATAACAAAAGCTCCAGCTACCTCTCAATTTTTCAACAATACAGCAATTTTTGGCTATGATTCGACATTGAATCCGATCATTTATTTGTTTTATGCCTTCTGTTTAATACTTGATTGTGTCATTACGACAGCGTTGCTTGTTTTGACCCTCACATTTATTCCACATTTAAAATCTCGGCGCGCGAGTTTTACTGAATATACTTATAAGTTAAACAAAATGCTATTCATATCCTTGACCATGGAAGTTTTTATTCTCATTGTCTTTTTAGTCGTTCCATTATTTATAGGAATACTTTGTCTAATATTTAGAGTCAAAAATAGCGCGTTTATTAATATTTTTTGTATCATATTTTTTAGATTTCAAATAGTTGCCGAATGTGTTGTAATTGCTTATTCTATAAAACCGTATCGTATGTTTATTGCGAAATTTTTTTGTAAATCGACGAGGGTTATTAGCATTCATGTAAATCAAATTAATTTAACTTGAATTTCGATTAATTTGATTTACATGAATAATAATAACTCTTGTTGATCTACAAAAAAATTTCGCAATAAACATACAATACGGTTTTATAGATTAAGCAATCACAAAACATAAAGCTACTATTTGAAATCTAAAAAATATGATACAAAAATTAGTTTTTGAGATACCTCAAAATTTTTCCGGGTTATTTGAATTTTTACCTATGTCTCATAATTGTTTAGGTTATAATTTTTTCCATTTTCTTATAGTACAGGGTGGCGCATAAAAAACCGCACTTTCAAAATTTTTACCTCTTCCTTATTTTGAGTATAACTTTCGATTCCGATGATCGTTTTCCATAATCTTGATATCATTGGATAGCTCTGATTATGGACTATTCAACGACACCAAAATTATGGAAAACGATGGTCGGAATCAAAAGTTATACTCAAAATAAGGAAGAGGTAAAAATCTTGAAAGTGCGGTTTTTTATGCGTCACCTGTATTTACACTTTTTAAAATTATAAATTATACAAACAACAAATTTTTAATTAGTGATCAACAATGTAGGTCTTCGATCAATAAGGTATAGTTGGAGTCTAGTGATCAACAAGGTATAGTTGATAAGGTCATACCGAAAGCTATAGAAATGACAATAATAACTATTGCTATGACAGCTAGCCAATAACTGTAGCCAAGACCATGTTGGGCGTTTAATCCGCCACCAGCGCCGGGATATAAGTTAAAAACAAAACATTTTCAAGGTAAATAAAAAATGGCACAAATTCTACGTTTCCTAATTTCACGCAGTTCCTCGGCGCTGCGTACCGTTTATCTTTTATATCACTATTGCATCACACCCTCCAACGGCTTTGGGTGTTAATTCAGTATAGATAAATTTTTTTGACGCCGAATTGTTCTGCCAAATCGCTTGTAGTTTGCCGATTATCAGCTTTAAGAAGTAATTAAAAATCATCAAATTCAGATGGTATTCCAGACCTGAGTGATCTTCGAGGTTAGTGTCACTTGCGCGAAAACGAGCAAATCAACGTTGACAGGTGATTTGAGAAATAGAGTCCTCGCCATACACAGCTTTTATGTTTTGGATGGAAGTTCGGTGTTAGATAAAATAAAGTAGGGAATAATTATAAGAAAATAGAAGAAAAAAAATTTCAACATCATTCTAGAACCTACGCAGTTGCTCTCTCAAAATAACAAAAAAAGTTTTTGTTAGCTATAAACAACTTTACAATATAAAATCTCAGTTTGTTGAGATTTTAGGCGAGGATTCGATGCGTGCATTTACGAATTATGAAAATTTCCCTAACTCTGACTCAAGCGATTTTTATTTCAAGAAAGATGTCCGCTATTCCAGGGTCAGGAAAGCATTTTTGCGAAGCTCGGAGTCACCCTCGGAGAAACCGCGATCTTCGGAAGCGCTCGATCCTATTTATTCATACAAAATCATATTTATTTTTATTAAATTATCCTTAATTTTGATAAATAAATATCAGAAACATTTTTTGGGTTAATTTTTTCTAGCTCACTATATGTAAAGTTTTCATCGTCTTCAGATTTTGATCGCTTTGGGCATTCACAATAAAACGCGTCATGGCCTAAAAATAAAAGACCTTAAAAATTATAGTACTGTAAAAATCACCTGGGATTCCAGGAGATCCTAGAGGACCGGGTTGTCCTCCCGTTCCTGGTTCACCAGGGAGACCAGGTTGACCTTGAGGTCCAATGGATCCCGTAGTTCCATTTTCTCCATTTTGTCCAGGGAGACCAGGGACACCAGGTTTTCCAATGGGTCCTGAAATGTATTTATTATTAAAACAAGTTCATTTTTGGTACCTCTTGAGCCTTTTTCACCAGCTTTACCCTTAACAAATTTGACCCCACTTTGACCAGTAGTTCCAGGTTTTCCAGCTGGGCCTTCAGGACCTAAATATTAAGAGCTTAATATTTTTTAATAAAAGTTTTACCTGGTTTTCCAGCCTCTCCAGACAACCCAGGCGGTCCAGGCTTTCCTGGTTTGCCAACAATTTTACTTTGTAGTCCAGGAGGGCCTTTAGGTCCACTAGGACCGGGTAGGCCAGCTGGACCGGGTTTGCCTGGTGGACCCGCTGGACATTTTTGGCAGCCACCATTGGAGTTTTGTAAATTTGGTGTATAATCTTTGGCGGATAGGCCAGGTTTTCCAGGCGTTCCATGTATTCCAGCCTCTAAATTTTTACAATTGAAAACCAGATGGGAAGGCGGGCAATCAGGCCTAAGCCTAAGGTTAAACCTAAGTTTAAGCCTAAGCATAAGTCTAAGTCTAAGCTTAAGCCTAAACCTATGCCTAAGCCTAAGCCTAAGCCTAAGCCTAAGCCTAGCCTATGTCTAAACCTAATCCTAAGCTTAAACCTAAGCTTAAGCCTAAGCCTAGCATATGTCTAAACCTAAGACTAAAATGGAATATTCGCAACTTTACCTCCATCCAATCCCGGAATACCAGCTTCGCCAGCTGGACCAATCGGACATTTTGGATTAGCTCTTATCACAGTACTGCATTGTGGTGGACTTTGCTCTCGATTCCCTAGATTCCCTAGTCCATTTCTCTGCACCTCTGGAGCATATTTATTCGCAACAGGAATTGTTGCCGGTGGACTTGGTCCGCCAATTGGATTTCCAGCATAATTTTGCGGAGACCTTCGAATTTCCGACGAAACACTATTTTTCATAACTTCTCTTTCTTCTATAGCAAAAGGATCTTCTATATTTTTCTCCAGATTTGTAGTCGAATCTGAAGAAGTTGTTATATCCTCAACTTTTCTAATAGTAAAAGGTGGCTCATAGAAATATTTGGGACCTTTTAATGGTGAGTTGCGGATTTCGTCAAAAATGAGTTTTTCGGCTTCCTGTCCATAGACTTTTTTCATTGCTCGGAGACGACCTTTATAGGAATCTAAATGGGGGCTTAAAAATTTTTATAGGTTATAAAAATTACGACGTTCTAGGAACTCTAGGAAAGAGTCATCATCATTATTTCTTTTTATACGGTTTGGCTCGTTTTTGAAAGGGTCTCGTTCAATTTCAATAAGTTCATCCCATAATTCATCAGTTGCTTCCTTAAATATTAAAATTTAAGAAATTTGAAGATATTTCTTGGGGTAAGGTGGTAGATCTTTTTGGCAGGGAATTTTTTGGGTGAGGGGTTCTGGTAGCCCTTTATCCAAACGTGGAAAAAATAAAATTTTCCACATTGATTGTCACATCCCCATGACAAGGACACAATGGCCAGGCAGTGCCCAGCTTGGCCTGAACTAGGCCAGGTTTGTTCTAGGCAAAATCTGGTCATTCTAGGCGAGAACTCCGTACCCATTATGTCCTTGGATCCGAGGGATCCAAGGACACAATGGGTACGAAGTTCTGGCCTCTAGGCTCGGAACCCAAATCGGGTCCATGGATCTTTGAGATCCGGAACCCATGGGGTTGAAGTTCCTTATCCCCAGTTGCCCCAAAAGGTGGGTCTCTTCCATAGTCTGCCTTCCAAGTTGTGTACTTTAAAAGTCATCATTTCTCTAGCAACAACATTCTGAATATCAGAAAGTTCATTGTTTAGATAAACAATAATTGTGACAGGAAGGCATAAAGAAGTTAGACTTAATATTGTTGCAATAATAAATGCCAACCGACCACTTTCGTATTCATCCATTTTTACGAATCTCTTTTAGTGAAAATAGAATAGCGACGAAAATAATGTTTGAAAAAATCTATTACGCAAAAAGATAAAATCACAAAAAACTAAACAATGACTCTTATTTTATACATCTCATTTACAGCGATACAATCTGCAATGCCCTAAATTTATGCACTTTTTGTTAAATAGAGCAAAAAAAAATATGTAGAGCAGGTCAGTGGCGTAGGCAGAAAGTTGGGTTAGGGGGACACTTGCCCAAAAAGGCAAAAAAACATAGGGACCCTTATGTAAGGGGATTTCCGACTTGATAAAATTAGCAAAGCATTTTTTTTATTACATAAACAACAATAGACCTATAATTTTTGTGCTAAAATTTAACTATTTAAGTACGAGCCATTTTCCATCGTTTTCAAGAAAGTTTACAGCATCTTCGAGCGCCAATTTTGCCCGTTGCACAAGTAATTCCATTTTTTCAGGTTGTGTTGATTCCACTGTCCGGAAAAAAGCAACACATGTAGCTATTTTTACTGCCGAATATACCATAGCATAACCATACGCTTTTTTAAGCTAAATATAAAAATGTCTAACAAACTTTTGCGACTCTCCACGACGACCCTCGAAATCCAAAAAAATGAAAAAATTTTCCTAATGGCCTCATATTTTTTTCAATTATAAATCTCTTTGGTAATAACCCTTCTCCCTCCTGAAGCTACATCCTGGTTATATGCCCGAAAAGATCATTAAACAAAAATGTTTTCTTTAAAAAAAATAAAAAACATAATTGGACCATTATGTAAAATTGTTCTGTATAGGGCTACCCTCCCCCCCCCCCCACCCATTGATCCCAGCCTGAATAAATAAGGAATAAATTTACGTTGCTAACACTAATTTTTTCGCAAACTTCAGGCTTCAAGGTATTTTTAAGATTTTCCATGTAGCTTGAGAAAATAGAGTTTTCCCAATTTCTTCGAATACTTGCATCAGTACACATCGTGAGTAATAAAGCGATGTCAAACATTGGATTTCCTAAAATTTAATTTTTATTATCAATTATTTTAGCAAATTATGTTGAGGGGAAGAATGGTTATCTCGGTACTCACGATCGTCCAATGCAAGTTAAGCAACGTTGAGCCAGGTTTGTCTAAATTCGAAGCCTTAAAAAGTAAGCACAAATGCTTAAAATTAAGCCAAAATGGCACCCCTAGTCATTCCATAAGCTTAAAAATGACTAATCGGGACCCCTGCTGTGCAGGAGATCCCGATTTTCGGGCTTCGCGTCATAAATTTTTGGCCTTGCTCTGAAGGGGGTGCCAATTGGCACACCTGGCCCAGCACTGCATTGGAGCATTGGACATGTGCTTGAAGGACCAGTAATTTGGGAGTAACTCCTGCTGGATCTGCACACTCCTCATCCCTACTGAAACTGAATAAGAAGAGATAATGTTATTAACCTTCAAAAACATTCTGAAAATCAATAATTGCTGCTACACCATCCAAATTATGGTCGTCATCTAGTTCTGTCCAAAGAATATTAGGAGTCCATAAGTCTCCATGACATATAATTGTTGGTAGTGCTAAAAAACATAAATATTAAAAATATTTTCTAAACATGTTTACATAATTCCTTACTGCAACTTCTAAGTGCAAATTCAGTAAAATTGAAGTTCAAAAAGAGCTTTGAAACTTTGTCAACAAGCGCTTCAAAAAGACCTAAATTGTCACATTAATTTAAAAATTTGTTAAACTATTACCTGGCCGAAATTCTATCAACTGGTTTAACATCTTTGGTGTAATACTCACTTCAAATTCCTCGAGAGCACTTTTTGGAAATTTACCTTGCCATGGCATTTCTGTTTGTTGAAGTATAAACGAATGAAAGTTCATTATATGTTGGAGCATATTTTTAATCTAAAGTAATATAGAGTTCATAGGTGGGCAAGGAGGAGTGGACCTCCAGTGAGAGGGTCCCCTGGGGAACACCCCTCCCTGTACCCCTAGAGGACTCCTCTCTGGAGGGGACCCCCCAGTAATTTTGTGAAAATTTTCATATAAATGGCCTATCATCAAACAGGGCATCCTCAAAAGTGAGACAAAGTCATTATTTTTTAAGAATGAATTTTTAATTTTCCCCAAAAATCATAAGGGCCCTTATGGTTTTTTTTATCAGCCTACGGCCCGACCCATGAGCAGTGTTTGAATCTGTTGTATTAAAACTGTTGTGTTGCAATCTGTTGTGTTGTTGAGCAACAATTTTAATGTATAAAATTGTTATGTTGTACAATAGAATATTCTGTGGTATACAACGCAACAGTTTTTTCTGTTGTGTTAACACAATACCACAAATTACAACAAAATCATTCTGTTGTACAACATAACAGGAAATCTGTTGTACAACAGATTCAGACACTGTCCATGAGGAGGTCTCTTTTAATTTTCGGCTCATGAGGAAGTGAGTGGGGGAGGTTCCCCTTGCCCACATATGAAAGGGTTAAATTCATTAAGTTCAATGTGTACTTGTCCATTAGTTAATGGTGTAAATATATCAATTGTTTTTGTATTTTTGCTCAGATCTTCCATAAAAATAATGCCTTGATGACTATTTGACATTTCTTGGACAAAATAAATTTTTGGTTGTGGCAAAGGATTAGATGGTTGTGAAAAATACTCATAATAACGGCATTCCATATTATGTTGAGTTAAAATATCGGCGTGCAATTTTTCTTCATTGTAGCCAATCTAATAAGTTTAAAAAAATACTAGCAATGACAAGCAAATTTCCTATGGGATCCTTTGTGACAAGGTGTTATTGTCATTTGTAGGATCTTTAACTCCGTAAAATATTTTATTTGTCATCTATTGAGAAGAAGCACCACATTGCAATCAAGAGTTCAGAACCAAGAGCTAGTCTAAGGCTAGTTGAAATAGGAATTTTAAGGACCGCCTCTTTGTCTGCGATTGGTGCAAATATTACAGGTACGTATTAAAAATAGATTTTAAACATGTCATCACACCTTCTAGAGTAATTTTGATGCGAAAAATCGATTGCGCACACTTCCCAAGCTTGAAAATGCTTCCCTGACCTTCATCCATGAAAAATTTGCTTTTAGCATAACCAAATTTATGTAATTTCACGGATGAAGGTCAGGGAAGCATTTTCAAGCTTCGGGGTGCGCACAATCGATTTTTCACATTAAAATTCCCTATAAGAGTTTTTTCTAAAAAATTTGCAAAGAAAATTTTTTCGGAGATCTGGCTGTAAGAGTTACCCCCTCCCCCCTCTCCCCATTTTTCCTGTTTATCGTGTCTATTTCTCAGGCTCCTGAGGGAATAAAAAATACTTCTCGTTGGTCGTTAGAATCAAGAATAGAATCCATTAGATCTTGAATACATTCCGAAGTAGGAATTTTTACGATAAAATCATAGCTTGTGTTTTCAAAATAAACTGTAGTTTTAAAAACTTTGGATGCAAAGCCTTTGCCTTCGCTTAAATCATGGGCAGTCACCTAAACTAATCATCCATTAGCAAAAATGTATAAATATTAGGTTCTTCCATAAATCTTTGGACATTTTTTCGAAATACAAGGTGTTCCAAAAAACCGCCATCTGGTAATTTTTTGGCGAAAATTTTTCAAAAAATTTTTTTCTTTCAAAGTGTCTTATTATTGGTATTTTTATGCGAGAAATTGATTGTGCACATCGAAAAATCTTGAAAACGCCTCCCAGATCATGAAATATAAAATTTTCGTATTTTTTCAGTTATTTTTTTTTAAATTGGATAATTCATGGTAGGACCATGAATTATTCAATTTTTATATTTTCAAATAGGAATTCCTACCGAAAATAACTGAAAATACTAAAATCTTAGATTTCATGGTCTGGTAGGCGTTTTCAAGGTTTTTCGATGTGCGCAATCGATTTCTCGCATAAAAATACCCCTAATGAGTAATTTTGGAGAAAAATTTTTTGGAAAATTTTCGCAAAAAAATTACCAGATGGCGGTTTTTTTGGAACACCATGTAAAGTTTTTTTACAACTGAACATTTTTTGAATTTCGATCTTGGTGGAATCGAAAATGGAATTTGAAGTCCTAGCCACTTGACTAACGAGCTCGAACTTTTAGAAACTTTTCAGGAAACAGACTATAAAAAATACATCAACAAAGACTTATGGTTAAACCTATAGACTCAAAGCAACATAACTAATTTGTGCATACTTTTGTGATTCGTCTATCTGCAGCAATATCCTTGAATTCCAAATTGAATTCATATAAAGTGTTGAGAATAAAGTCGATAGTAAATCCCGTATCAGCAAGCTCTTTATAAATGTCTATTTCGTTAGAAAATTGCAGCATTTTTTTCAGAGTGGCTAAAAAGTGGCTTTTTTTACATTTTGGGATTCGAAAGTTTATTTTTCTAAAAATGACCCCCTAAGGGTAATTTTATGCGAGGAATCGATTGCGCGCATTTCCAAACTATGAAAATGCTTTTCTGATCCTGATTCAGGAAAAAATTGGATTTTTAAAGCGAAAATGATCATTTTCCTAGTTTTTCTGGAAACTACTTTCTAGGGGTAATTTTATGAGAGAAAGTGATTTTGAAATGAGAAATATCATTTTTATTTATTAGGGAATCGTTTGATGCTTTGCAGAAAAACGAGGAAAATGACCATTTTCGCTTCAAAAATCCAATTTTTTCCTGAATCAGGAAAGCATTTTACGGCTCGGGAAAATGCGCAACCGATTCCCTACATAAAATTACCCCTAAGAGGAGAGGGTCATTTTTAGAAAAATAAATTTTTGGGTCCCAAAATGTCAAAAAAGCTACTTTTTTGCCCCACCCTGTAATTAACAATTAAAAGTCTCAAATGAATTGAATATTTCGATAAATAAAAACAAATTTCAAAAAACTTCTCATATAAAATAGCTAGACATTGCGCAACAATTATATAATGGAAATAATCAATAATTTTATTTGGAGAGTTCAAAAGAACATCGATGTGCTTTTGAACTCGTAAACCAAGACTGTCAAAAGGGCAATAGGAACGAATACACCGCACTTTGGATCTAACATTTGAATTTCTTCATTCACCAATAAGTTTACAGTTCGAAATTTTTCATCGAGATGTTTTGGCAGGTATTTTATTACGTTTTTGTCTACTATGGAGTCACAGAAAATTTGAAAAGTTGTATATATTTATTGATTTTTAAAAATATTTTTGTGTCAAAAGAAGAGCAAACAATAATTGATAATTTTTATCAAAGCTCCACGACTCAAACGGAACTCTAATAATCAATCAATACACTTTTATGGAATGTATATAAATTTATTGCACTGTTTTATGATCATAAATACAAACATCAAAAAATTTCATCAGAAAATCATGATAAAGCAGGGTTTTTGGGGGTGGTAGGTTTTCGCTGTGGCCATAGATCTTCATCTTCGCTATCCGAGAGTGAAAAATTCGGATTGGCAAAACTTTTCGACGGGTTACCATTCATCTGGTTCATCGGCTCTTTAGCACCATCTTTATGTTGTTGAGATGTCATGGTTGTATCGGATTCCATGTTAATCCGAGTTGAAGCGATTTGGTCATTCTTAAATTTTTTTAATAGAAAATTTAAAAAAAAGACTAAAAAATGGCATTTTTCAAAAAATGACTAAAAATGGCATTTTGGAAAAAATAACGAAGAAAAGTATTTTTCGCATTTTTGTTAAAAATAAATTTGTGACTACTACTAGATCAAAATTAGGAGCAATTACTCCAAGGGTTCCATGGTAATGGGCTTGTCTCAGGCACCTCTCAAGGCTGATTCAAACCCCGATTGAGGACAAAAGACTTTGCCTAGTAGTAACGTCTCTCCGGATGACTCTCTAGAATGCTCAGCATTACATGGGGGTTAAAATGCTCGGAAATTCTGAGCATTCTAGAGAGCCATACGAAGAGACGTTACTACAAGACAAAATCTTTTGGCCTCAAGCGGGGTTTGAACCAGCCTTGAGTGGCGCCTGAAACAAGACCCGTACCACCGAACTATGAAAGTCTTAGAGTAAACGAAATTAATTCTGATTTCGTAGTAATGCACAACTATATTTTTCTTTTGTTCAAAATGTACCTGACTGATTATAATAGGCCTGCTTTGCACCTCTTGTTTTCTTTGTTTAACATCATCAAAATACCGGTTACATGCCAATAAAACCCGCAACTCCCATATCACATATAAGGCCATTACCATCATGACTAAAGCGTATTTCAGCGCTTCTAGCCTAATTTCTAAAATGTGTATACGTAATATTGATTTTTTGGAACCATGAGATGGTAAAATTATCCAAAAATTCTTAGAACCCTTTAAATTGTCTTAAGAGAAATTTTTATGTGGGGGGTTTTTGGGTTGACTCAATGGCTTAGGTAAGGGAGACCCCCCCCCTCCTGACTCCATCATTCCAGCAATGATGAAGTCAGGGGGATAGGGAGGGCCATACCCCAAAACCGAAAATTTCTTAAGAAAAATGAGGTTTTAGGTGCCCCAAACCAAATCCTGGTTCCGCTACTAATCTCCATAAACACGTTACTATCCATTCCAGGACTCAAATCTGGAGAAATCGATTTTTTGTTACAAGAATTAGGTTTTTACCATTCGACATGCGCCAGAAACTACAGCAATCACCCCTGGAGGAGAAAATTTTTTTAAATTTCCATTTTTTACCCTGTGGCATGCACCAGGAACTTGAAACAAGGATATACTACTGGAGTGGACTAGTCCTTTAGGTGTAATGTCAAGCATTCTAGAGAGCTATCCGAAGAGACGTTACTACTAGGCAAAATCCTTTAGCCTCAAGCGCGGTTTAAACCAGCATTGAGGGGCGCCTGAGAAACCCAGTACCACCGAACCATGGAACCCTTGGAGTAACCGCTCCTAATTTTGACCTCGTAGTAATGTACAATTCGAGCCAAATATTAGGCTTACGTCCTGTATCTTTTTTAAAATTATCGTCATGACTTCTAGTTACAATTATGGAATACGGACCAGACGGCCAAACCATAGTAGTGACTGCCATAGAATAAAAAATTAGTAAAAAGATTAACCAGGCGAACTAAAAAAATTTAAATAATTTCTAAGTTAATGAAATTTGAGTTTGGTCTTGAGAAAATTGGGAGGAGGTCTTTTTTCCGTGCTTAGGCTATTGTGGAAAGAGGAGAGGTCCAGAGAGCGGTACAGGACAGTGGCGTAGCTAGGATTTCATTTCAGGGGGAATTTTAATTTTTTGCCCAAAATTTGATAAAAATCATAAGGGTTCCCCTTATCCCAGTGGTTGTAGCTAGAGTTGTCAGAAAAGTGACAAACTTGTCACTTTATGTGATATTTGTCACAGTTGTGACAAAAAGTTGTTCACTTTTCTTTTCATTAAGTTTTTACTCTTTGATAAGTTCGACAGAAAGTCTGAAAACGAAGAAATTTATTAGCCTAAAAAATAATAATAAATTTCTTCGTTTTCAGACTTTCTGTCGAACTTATCAAAGAGAAAAACTTAATGAAAAGGATAGTGAGAGACTTTTTTTGTCACAAAAGTGACAAGTTTGTCACTTTTCTGACAGCTCTAGCTGTAGCATTAGCATATATTTATAGTGAGTAACTATTTTTAGGTGGTGGCGTATGTGGTGATATTTTTAATGCTGCTGGACCGGAGCTTAAACGAGAATGTAAAATGCTGGGTGATGAAAAAATGGTCAAAGTTAAAATAACTAAGCCTTATCTTTTTCAATCAATTCCTTCGGTCATACGTGGGCAAGGGTGTGTGTCACACCCCCCTTCTTCTTAAAAGGTCAGAATTACCGAAAAAAGTATAAGTACCCTTATGTTCTGGGACCACTTCTTATTTTGCCCGACTAACTTATTAAGAAGTATAAATCTTAGCCCATAGAAAACTTCTTAAAAGGTGTATTTTAGACTTGTTGTTAGATTTTTAACATAATTTTTGTTATCAAATATCAAAATTTCGAAAAAAATCATAATTTTTATTTTTACCACTTCTTATTTTTGGTCAACCAAACCTGAAGACACACATCCCTTTGTCCATGTATGTCTTCGGTTGATTTCAGAGGGCAATTGCCCCCTATCTACGCCACTGGTACGGAATGTACAATTCGGCTCGAGCTATCCGAAGCTCATCAATGACCTAAGGTTCAGTGCTGGGTCAACAGACCGACTTGTCTCAAGTTAAACCTAATTTTCTATTATATTAAACCTAAATTGTGCTGTTCCAAAAGAAGGGTTCCGACTTCCGGTGGTCAACAACCTGCTCATGGGTCTCTAAAAACCAAAAACCCTTACTTCGATAGCCATATAAGGCCACATATACTTAGAATCTTCCTTGAAAAATGCGTAAACCAATAGTACAATAGCTAAAACTTCAATGGCGTCGAAAAATGCTTCAACAGCTTGGCTATACCAAAAATCATGATAAATAAACATAAACATCACGGCTAATATTAAAGCAAGTCTTAGAGTTATAATTACTAGAGTGGCCACCTAAAATTTGCATATTAACAGATTAACCAATTAATTTTTGAATTATGAGGAGGGCAGTGTCGCATGCATGGAGGTGGAGGAGGGCCCCTTGTTGATGATCAAATTGAAAATTTTTGAGGGACAAAAAAAGTTTAAACAGAAATTTTTTGGTGAAGTAATTGTAGTAGACAGTAGACAGAACTTTTTGGGGGGGGGGGTTCGCCACAACTAGAAATGTAAAAGGCAGGTCCTCGGCCTGGGTCGAATCAAGTACATTTTAACTATGAAATTCCTTACTTTTGCGTGAACTTTTCCACAACATATATAATGGTGCATTGTCCCAGGTCGTGTGGGTCCAAATCTGAGAGTTTGGTTTTTGATCCATTCCAGGGGGTTAACTCGGTCTGACATTTTTCTATAAAAAAACTTTTAAAACACGCTTTACGAGTCTATAAAAAAATTTAAAACACGTTTTACGAGTATAGGACATTTTATGCCAAAATTAAAAAAGGTTTAATATCGATGGTTTAGGAGCAAGTTGCGCAAAATTCATTATATCCAAAGAGAGTTCGATCCCATGTGTATAAAGTTCCATCTGTCAAAATCATGTTTGACAAAAATTTTCTCATGTAAATTTAAGTGGGGTTTGCAAAATCTTTTGGAAGCAAGAGGGAATCGAACCCTTGCTAGCGCTGGTGATGCTGAACTCTTTGGCAGCGCACCGGTCCACTACATCATGGTGGTATGTGTATGACTAGTATTGAATTTCGACCTTGTAGTAGTACCAATCACAACACAAACCATTAGAAAATAGCTACATGTCTTTAAAAAAATACTATTTTCGGCAAAAATAAATGAAAATTTAGTTAAATAGCTCATGAATAATTTATTAGTTGGGGGTATAAGCCTAGCCAGAAGGTCAGAAACTAAGATAGAAAAAATGGAAAAAGAGATAGGAAATCGAGATAAAAAGGAGGGAATTTAAAATATTTTCAATAAGAAAATTTTCATTAGGAATGTCGATGACTAACACAAGAAAAATTTTTATTTAAAAAAATTATCGAAGCATTTTTGTTCCAACAATTGAAACTAATTTGTGTCATAAGTGGATTTTTTGGCGCATATAAGTGGTTAAATTTTTATGAAAATTTACTAAAAAATATGAATTTCTCGAAAAAATCACATCACAACAATTTCATAATAAACCACAAAATACATAAAAACATAAAAATCAATTCAAGAGAAGACTCAACAACGAAATAAGGCAAAAGACACACTTATTGATGCATTGAGGACTCGTCAAACGTGTACACAAAATTAATCACATGCAAAATTTCATGGCTAGGAACTATCCTATAAATCAATAATTTAGTGTCTGGGTGTGCTCGAATGGTTATTTTAACAAGAAAAATTGCTTATAAATATTTGTGGACATGAGTGATAAGGAAAATTTTAAAGGTGGTTGTTTTTCTCAAAAACAATCGTTTTCTCTAATCGAAAGAATTTCGAAGAGACTATAGAAAACACGAGATATTGGCTTATTTACGTCAAAATCAATAACAAAACAACATATTTCTATTCAACGAAGAAAATAGAAAGTATAAACGAAATTTTGAAATTTTATAGCTCTACTCGGAGTTCGAAAATCGGGAAAAATTAACTATAAATAGCACTCATGTCGTCATGATCAAATGGATAGGATCGTTGAAAATCATTTTGAACGGGGGAGTTCAAGGTAGGGTTCGATCCCGGTGGTTGAAATTTGTGTTTTAGCGATTAAAAAATTATTATTTTCCTAGAGACGATTCCAATCAACCCAGGGGTATTTTACTTTTTGAAAAAATTTTTTTAACAATGAAAAAACATAAGAGGGGCCTCATAAAATTTTTGGCTGGCCTTTGACCGAATCATAAGGGGGGGGGGGGAGGACCAGGCAGGTAGCGAGAATCCAGTTTCAGACGGGTGTCTATTGGTCCTCTTTTCGGGTTTTTACCCCTTGGTCCCCTTTGATCAATAGAAAAATTTTCATTTTCTTATTTCGGGGGAGGGGGGGGGCTATAGACCCCCTACGTGCCTGGGGTATCATTAGGAAACATTTTTATTTTTCCAGGTTTGAGTCTTTGTTACGCACGATCCACTGAGTGTTAGAAAGATTGATATAAATTGTAGTATTCTTCTTATAAATACAATTTTTCTATTCGACATTACCTAGCAACCTAATATAATAATAAAAATCGTCATCTATTGATTTTTTGTCTTAACGAACCAGTACACTCGAAAAAAACACTATGAAAAATTATATATTCATGAAGTTTATGAAAAATGGGGCATTTTTTGTTTTTACAGTAACCTCTGAATCGTCAAAAAATTTTTTTGAGTTTTCGCGCCAATATACAACTTTTATTGATTCAGTGACGAATTTTTGGCATAGACAAGAACGGGATGAAACGATCGCTCAAACAACACATGAACGGGATCACCAAGAATGGAATGACAAGAACGGGTTGACAATGGTCCTTGTAATTCCCTTCATCGTCCCGTCGATTCTCCTGCTATTGTATATGTCGAATTTTCACTGCATATTTTCGTTGTAATACACAGATTTCAAAAATCACCAACTTCAAACGCAATTATCTCGGTAACAACAACGATCCAGAGGTTACCGTAAAAATAAAAAATGCGCCATTTTTCATAAACTTTTCGATTATATAACTTTTTTTATTAGTGTTGTAGACTGGTAATTGTTAGTCATCCTCACACATAAAAATTTTTATGTGTGAAGATGACACATATAACCAAAAAAAGAAAAATTTTCTAACATAACAAAAATTTTCGGCACATTTTACCTTGAAAACTCTTATTTAAAAAAGATCTCTAATACGGCAAACATCAGGCTTCCATGGTGACGGAAAAATTGAATTCCAAATGTACACAGAGAATTGATTGGCGGCTATATGCATGCGTATATGCCATAATCGAGATAAAAAAATGAGTCTTTCTAAAGTTATTTTGCAACCCTCAGGTCGGAATCGCTTTCAATCAACATATAATTGTTCCAGAAATGGAATAAAATAAAAAAATAATTTTTGTGGAAAAAAATGATTTTAAAATTCAAGGGAAAATTTTTATCAAATATATTTAGAAAAAATATAATGGATAAAGGAGAGAGGAGTTAAGAGTCATAATGAATTATACAGATTTTTAGGAGCTACTTCGGCTCTTATACCCTATTAAACGTGGTCTAAAATTGAAAAATTTTATTTTTCGAAATTTTTTCAAAAATGACCTTGTTAGGGTAATTTTATGCGGGCAACACGTTGGCAATGTTATTTTTGAGTAAAAACGCTTCTATTTTTCAGAAAATCGAATTTCATATTTCGAAAAGCGCAAATGATTATTTGAAACGGATTTGTGAGAGGAGCGATAAAGCATATAACCAACTGGCAATAGGGGATAATTGCCAGGTGGTGACATAAAATCTCTACCAAGACGTAGGCCTAAGCTTAGGCTTAGACCTAGGTTTAGGCCTAGGCTTAGGCTTAGGATTAAGTTTAGGCTTAAGCCTGGGCCTTGGTGGACCATATAAAAATTGCTAATAGTGCATAAGTACCTTATTTTTTCTGTCACTAACTGATATTAAATATTTTTCTTTAAAAATTGGATTATCTGTTGCTTACATAGATTTATGTCACCAACTGAGAATTTCCTCAATTGTCAGTTGGTAAAATATATGTCACCAAATGGCAGAGATTTTATGTCACCAACTGGCATCTGCTCTCCATCTAACAGAGAAAATCGAAAAGAACATAAAATACAAAAATTATTTTGCATAAAATTTTATGTGATCAAATTATCAACATCCAACAAAATACAAGTCTTCGATTCATTCGACACCCAAGTGCCATTTTTAATCCGTTTCAAATAATCATCAGGACACAACTGATATGATAATATCGTTTTATTAAAAGATGAAAACACTTCGTCCCCCAAATCTTCACAGCTTCCAACAACACAAAATAAATCTTCACATGTTTTTGGAGGGTCTTTTAAATATGACAAAAGTCCGGATATGACTAATAGGACATGTTGATCATCCATGCAATCGTCGGTGTTATAAAAAGCCATACAACTTTCTGGGGTGTTGGACCATATAGAAGAGACATTGTAATACAGTTTACTAATATCCGTTTTGCATTCTAGGGTAGCAAAATAAAGGGTATGATCACCTAAAAGTAATTTTGATTAAAAAGTATAGACAAAATCAGGACCAGCCAATATGTTTCCTTATTCTTTTGCTACTTTTTTTATATTAGAGACCCTATTTTGACACTGTTACACATTGGCCGCAAAATCTTTTGTACACAAGGGGGAACCGAACCCTTGCTAGTGCATGTGATGCTAAGTTCTTCGCTGCGACCACTACACCATGGTGGTCACTTATTATGTGATACTTATGTCATCGCATAATGTCACCTCTGTCACCTAAAGGGTTGGGATAAAAGAGATACCATATATGGAGTCCTTCGGTAATCCGAGATTAATTGTACTATGTTATAAGGGAATAAACGTTTTATAATAATTAGGTTCTTCACATTATAACCACAGGGACCCCCCCCCCCCCCCCAGCTATCAGAAGCCCTCTTCCAGTGGCCAAACAGACCCTTTTTCATAACCCAAAAGTAACGCCATTTTAATCGGAACTTGAAAAAAGTCGGAATTCCCGGCCTCAATTTCATCCCGATCCTATGCAACTCTAATTGTAAACGTTATAGAAAAACAATATAAGGGGACTATTTATTATAAACTATACCTTCAAAATCCTTTTCTGAAAAGACATTAAAATAAGCTAAAATAGATCGAGAGAAAGACGAAAAATTAATTAACAACAATATTATCAGCCAATTCATTTAAAATTAACTATCAATCTTGGACAAAGGCAGTTTGATCGAACAGGTTTCAATTATATTGAAACTTATTTTTTTAGACATGCAAACATGGACAACGGAAATTAATTTAATAACACATGTTTATCAACTTTTATTTTTCTCATCTTATTATCTATTTAAAATTTAGATATGCATCTATCTAGAACATTCTGTATGATGATATTACACGTGACACCAAACACATATTCGATACAGGTCGGTCAAAAAGTTCTGACCATTAGTGTTTATTATTGAAGGACATTGCGAGACCTTTCAGAAATACCCCCATCATGGCTCTATAAATAGAGGTTCTTGAGAAGATCGGTAGTACTGGTAGTACCGGTACTACCAATACTGCCAATAGTATCGATAGTATTGGTATTACTGGTACTACCAGTACTACAATCTCCTCAGGAACCCCTATTTATAGAGCCATGATGGGGGTATTCCTGAAAGGTCTCGCAATGTCCTTCAATAATAAACACTAATGGTCAGAACTTTTTGACCGACCTGTATTTTTCGTATCAATTGCATTTGTAAAATGAGGATATATTTGTCGCTTCTCATCTTTATTCTAAATAAAAAAGTATAGTATATTACAGCTGTGTTGCTGGGGGGGGGCGCACAATCTGTGAACACCTCATCCCACACTAGGGCGAAAACATTTGTTCCGAAAGACCGGTTGTTTCAAAATATTGAATTTTGGAGCAACCGGTAAACTTTTATTGATGTTGTTTGAAGTTTACAAATTTTGCTTATAATGAAGAATATATGTCTGGGTAAAAGCTGCATTCATCCCCCTCTCTCAGATAATCCTTTTCCTACAGACGTCTTAAAATTTTACTTTCGTAAAAAGATTTTTTAAGTAATCTGATGCGGATTCATAATCGTTACTTCCTAAAATTTGGAAAATTATTTTAAAGGTTAGAGTTCTTTTTCTTACCATCATATTCAGGGAAAGTTCCGCGCCAATGTCGCAGGAGTAACAGGCGCAAAATTATCTAGAATGTGGACAGTTCGATCCCTGAAGATAGAAATTTTGATTTTATCGAATCAAAAAAGTACTTCATTTGTTTGGCTATAGTACTTTTTCCAGAACCCGAACTGTCTAACAATAAAATTTTAAGCGGCTTCTTTTCTTCAAACCTTTCCTTTCTTATTTCTTCTTTAATCATCTCATTTCTTTTCTTGTTTTCTTCTTCTGTTTTATCATGCACTTTTTCGGTTTTACATAAAGCTGAGCCCATGATTTCTCATTAGTTGGTAGGGGTGGAAAACAGTGGGAGATAATTATTCTAGAAAAGCTCGATTTTTTTTTGCTCTAGCATAATAAACTATGGAGAATCTCATAGTGACATTATTTTTTGAGTTTATCAATCAGGTTTTCGTTGTAATACACAATTTTTACAACCGCTATAATCCGCGTAAACAGTATAGCGGAGCTAGTCTCAGGTGTTTGAGTGAAGGGCACTATTTCACCTTCCCCTATTATCACTCAACTTTTTTACTGTTAATCCCACTAATCCTTTTTACTAATGGGAATCGAACCAGTTGTACCAAAGGCGGATCACTATCACAGAAACAAAAAATTTTTAAACACATGAGAAATTGTCGAAATCATTAATCCAAGTAACTAATTTTAAAGAATCTGAAAATTTCATTATATTCTTTATTCCATTTGCGCAATTGACTTTCTGAAACCTAATCAAATGCTATGCAGATGTTATTACTCGGGTTATATTTATAGCTTGTTTCTAAAAAGAAAAACGTTTTCGATTTTTTCACCAAAATTCACCATTTTTTGCTAAAAATTGCCTTTTTTCAGAACATTTTCAAGTCCCGATTTCCATTCGGGATTGGGACCGGGAGTTCGATTCGGAGTCGGAACCGGCAAAAGTCGGGATCGGAGCCTGAATAAAATTTGGGATTCCCGACCCCGATTCAACGCAATCCTAGTTGTAAACGTTATAGACAAACAATATAAGGGTAGCGTTACCAGATGCTTTTTTGACAAACGTTAAAAAAATTTTGATGACGTTACAATACGTTGCAAATTTTTTGGTGACATCCTAACTGACGTTACATGTAGGGATGTTATACAGGGTGGGCCAAAAAAAACCGGCTTTTATGCAAATTTTTCCGAAAATTTTTTTTGAAAAATTTTTTTGCCAAAACAGCCTATATAGGCCTAAAATCATGCGAAAAATCGATTGTGCGCATTCCCGAAGCGTGAA
>JAQGBS010000402.1:0-22290 GCA_034698545.1 Acrobeloides obliquus
ACGAAAATTCTGATTCATGTTTTCGTTTCAATAACCCAAAACAATGTTCAAATTGGATAATTTTGGTGTCATTTTGTGACGCGCGAGACTATTTTTTGATTGCGCGCAGCGCGCGATCTCCCCCAAATTGAGTGGGGATTGGGGGAGGTTTGTCACACGTGATCTTTAGGAAGCCGCGATAGCCTCAAAAATGTGATGTAAAGAACCTACTGGGCTACCCTGTATAATTATAGAAGAAGAGAGAAGATGTCTTGAGACGAAGGTTGGGCATATAAAATAACATTTTTGTTGGGGCAGTATAAAAAGGTTGGCATTTTTATTGGTTCAAGTAGTTTGCGGTTAGCTTTTATTTTACAGGATGTCCCAAAAAAGTGGAATTTCGTGATTTTTTATGAATTTTGGACCCGAAAATTAAAAATTTTTTTCTAAAAATAACCCCTATATGGATAATTTGATGCGGGGAGTCGATTGCGCATACTTCCGAAGTGTGAAAACGGTTCCGTGGTCCTGATTCAGGGTAGCATGTTGAAGCGAGAATGAACAAAATTGACCGGATATCCGACCATCTAGGGTTTTTCTATGAGAGAAATCGATTACTGAATCTTGAAAATGCTTCTCTGATTCAGGGAAGAGATATGTGTATTGAAGCGAAAATAAGCTAATACAGAGCCAGGGGAGCGTTTTCAAGCACAGGAATGTCCGCAATCGATTACTTGCATAGAAAAATCCCCTATAGAATTATATTGGTGAAAATTTTTAAAAACTTGGAAAAATCGTAAAAGTGTCATTTTTTGGGGCATCCTATATTTTTTCTCAATATATAGATTTTTATTGATTCAGGGAAAAAACTAACTGTAATTATCCAGATGCATGTTTTCGTTGTAATACACAAAATTTCAAAAATCGCCAACTTCACATGCATTTATTTCAACAACGGTAGCAACTCAGAATTTACAGAAATTTACCAAAAATCAATTTTTGCGATTTTTCGCTTCAATACACAGGCCTTCTCTGAATCAAGAAAGCGTTTTCTCGCTTTGGAAGTGTCAAATTCAGACTCCTCGCATGGTTTTTTTAAGTGGGTCTTATGTTGCGCATTTTTGGCTCAACATAAGGCCCACTTTATTGTATAGTATAAGTATGACACGAAAAAATGTAAGTCAAGGTCACAAAGGATTCGTTGTTTGCAAAACAATAATTATCAAAAATTGAATCATTTACTATAAGCATAAGTATGACAGGAAATTAGTATTTTTTTCAATTATGAATCATTTTTCTGTTTTACATTTTTAATTTTCACCACACAAAAAATTAAGACAGTTTTGATAAGGAGTTGACACACAAGGACACTCCTTCCCACTCATCAAAAAATTTTCTCAAAGCTACCGCCAAAAAATCGCCGACCACAAAATTGAGATAGCACCAAAATTTATGAGAGAAGAGGGATCCTTTGAAACAAAAACATGTAGGAAAATTGGGCGGTGCTTAAATCTGTCATAATGATGAAAAATGGAAGAAAATGATAAAAAATGAGGTTGGGATGGTGAAGATATACCTAAAAATTAATAATAATAATTCGAAATTTAATAAACTTTTTAAAATTTAATAAACCTAGCATGGCTATAAAAAAGAGGCATAAGCACATTGTTTTTATCGACTCCGAAATTGGAGCAAGAAACAGGGCTTTAGTTTGGGGTTTTAACCATGGCCGATTGGCTAACGTGTTCGGCCTTCACTCATATACTTCGATCCCGTGCCAAAAATTCTTTTCTTTTAATATGTTGTCAAAATTCATGAAAAATTTTTCATATCCACACTTTTATGCGGGAGGAGCATGATGGAGCTATTATTTTTCATGAAAATTTTTAAAAAAATTGGAAAATTAAAAAAATTTTTCTATTCCATTAATCTTATATCTCTGTTTTTAAGCCCATAATTTTTTCTAGACTATACTTTTTTTGTCGTCAAAACGTATGATCTCCTTTTTTCTTAAACTGTACTTACTTTTTCCTGTCAGTACAAAGTTTTATATAATATGTTATTTAGGCGCCCACTTATACATCTCAGGCACATTCCAACTAAGTAGATACCTTTCACGGAAAACATCTACTCTTCAAATAGATAATTACAATTACCGATTGTAATTATTACTTTGCTGCCTTCATTCTTAATTTTATTAGCTACACTAACCGTTTTCTTCATATAAGTTTTCGCTGTTAGTCGAGTCGAGAACCTCCGAAGATGAAGGCTGTTGTCTATTTTGCTATCAGCTTGGCGGTTTTGGTGGCTATGTTGAGGCCTGTTGATGGATTAGTGTTGGCATATGGAGGATGCTATGGAAGTAAGAGTGGATATAATATTCTGTAGCCTAAAGCATAAGATTAAGCCTGAGCTATAGCCTAAACTTAAGCCTAAACCTAAGCTTAAAACTAAGCTAAGCTTAAGCCTAAGCCTAAACCTAAGCCTAAAACTAAGCTAAGCTTAAGCCTAAGCCTAAACCTAAACTTAGCCTAAGCCTAAACCTAAGCCTAAACTTAAGCCTAAACCTAAGCCTAAATTTAAACCTAAGCCTAAACCTAAGCCTATTCATTCAGAATCACTTCTTTTTAAACATTCTTTCATACTTTTAATGAATTCACTATTTTTTAGTTTGTATGGCTTTCTGTGTTGGTGGAGCCGGTGCTATTGGAGCTGGAGCTACTGTCGCAACTGGTGGAGGTGCAATAGTCGCTGCTCCCGCAGCAGTCCCCACGGTAATTTCTGGATGCGCGGCGTCATGCGCTGGAATTTGTGTACCAGCCGTGGCTGCTCCTGTTTAAAAAAATTTGAATTAGTTTCACTAGCTCATGAATCTCTATATAAAAAACCAGAGGCCAAAATCCTCTTTTAAGAGGACTAACTCATTGTGATTTGTTCATATATTTTTTATTGGGTTTTTATTTTGTTCACTTATTTTTGCCAAACTGCCTTTCTTTTTCTTTGTATCTTTCCAATATCTAAAATTGATCTAATTTTCAAAATTGTGTTATGATGATAGAACTTGTACCTGTTAACGATTTTTTAAGTTAGATACAAGATTTAACTTCTCTAGTCTTTATTTATTTTTATTGATTTTTTTGTTTGAACATTTTGGGTATTCGAGTATGTCGGACATTGTATTTTTTTAATACTTCTTCAAAATTCCGGGATATTCTATTATTTTGAGTTATGCTGAACAACTTTCAAAAAAAAATTTTTGGAAAAAAGTTGTTATTTAAAAAGAGAAAAAGTTGTGATAAATTATAAGCAAAATCTAAAAATTAGAATTTTAACGTGAATTTTGAAGAAGTATTTTTGTGTTAAGTATAAATTTTATACGGGGTTGTACCATAAGTACCGACGGCTCAAAAAATACACCGAATTTGAGCATTTTTCGCTCATTTTCGATAAAAATTTTTTTCAGTACTATGCAAGAATGTATGCTGAATACGATCCAATCTGTCTCTTTGAGCATAACTCATGTTTTCGTGTCAATATCCAGATTTTTTCGAAAATCTGGGTCTCAAAAAAAATTTTTTTGAGCTACCGGTACTTATGGTACAACCCAATATTTGTAAATAAAAAAGATTATAAATAAAAATTTTATATTAGTAAAAAATAAGGATTTCTGAGTCAGAAAAGCGCGAAAACGCTTCCCTGATTCAGGGGAAACAATATGAAAAATAATCATTTTAAGGAGGGGTCAACTTTCTGGACGATTTAAAAAAAGAAAAAATAGTCAAAAAATAGTTGGAATTTTAACTAAAACTGGTTACAATTTAGTTTAAGGTTGAAATCGAACGATTCTAATCAACAAGCCCAAATGGCGCAATTGGGAACGAATCGGTTTTAGGGACTCGAAGGTTCGAGTCCACAAAACATTCGATTGCCATGAAAAGTAGCGGAAAATAAAATTTAGATGCTTGGTACAATCCTAAAAAACTGCATCGATTTGGGGTTTACCGATAGCCGATTGACTAACGTGCTTAGTCTTCACTCATAGGGCGTGGGTTCGATCCCGTGCCAAAAAGTCATTTTTTATTTTAATATCAAAATTCATGAAAATTTTTGCATATCCAAACTTTTATGCGGGGAACACGATGGTGCAATTATTTTTTCATGAAAACTTTTGGAAAATTGGAAAAATCTAAAAAAAAATCAAAACTTTTTTCTCCAAATTTCAATTGCAATGACTTTTTATGAAATCTTGGTGGAAAAAAATTTACAGTATTAGTGTTTCCTTGTAAGCCTAAATTTAAGCCTAAGCTTAAGTCTAAGCCTAATCCTACGCCTAAGCATAGACCTAAGCATAAAAGCCTAACCCAAGATTAAGCCCAAGCCTAAGCCTAAGTGAAGCATAGGCCTATGCTCAAGCCTAGGCTTAAGCCTAGGCCCAAGCCTAAGCCCAAGCCTAAGTCCAAGCCTAGGCCTAACAAGGCCTAAAATTGTAAGCTTAAGCCCAATCCCAAGTAGTAGGGATGCACAAGTTATACAAAATGACAATTCTTGTTACAGCCCAGAAATAAGCAAACTTTGAGCACGAACATAATTTATTCTCGTGACATTGGAAACAAATTGTCTCATAGTAACAAATTTGCCTCCGTTGTCACTGTGAAATAATATTATCGTGCTAAAAATTTGTATATATCTGACCGATGAAATGAATTGTCACTTTTTGTAACGTTTGGATCCTTAGTCATTATATACTTGCTCAGTGATTTTGAAAATGATCTTCAATTTTTTTGACAATTTTAAAAATTTGCAACAATTTTCAAAATTTTCATAGCAAGTGTGACCAATCTATTTACTAATTTCTTGTTCAACTCCCGAACGCTGTTCTGAAAATAAAACAAAAATTGATTCATACATTAAAAATTCCTCTACCGGTTGATAAAAAATAATTTTAATGCCCAAAAACCACACCGGAGGCTTCGATTTAATAATTTTGTTATTTGAAATGGGCCAAATTTGGGTAGACGAGCGGAAGGAAGTAATTAAGAGTTAGTTGAAACAAAGAAAAATGAATCAGTAAATATAGAGATTCAATCCATAGCAAGTGATAAGGACGGAAGAGAATTATTAATCGAAAGAGATAAACTTTCGTTAGAACAAACAGTTTTGCAAAAACATGGATCATGGTGGTTAAGCAATTCTGTATATAAGGCGATGGAAACTATTTATACAAAGTGGTTATTATTCAGCTGAGCTTATTTACTTCTGCATAAGAGAAAAATGGGACACCTTCGTTATCTAGATGTTATGCTATTTTCTATTCTTTTTGCATCAACTTTAGCACATGACTCATACCAAAGCTGTTATTCTAGTAAGTTGTTTTAGGGCTGTAGATAAAATTAAAGAAAATTTTTCGACCTGATGAAAAGTCTTAAGCCTAAGCATAGACTTAAACACAGAGCTAAGCCTAAGCGAAGCATAGGCCTAAACCCAAGCCTAAGTCTAGGCCAAATCCAAGAAAGCCCAAGTCCAAGCCTAATCCAAGCTTAAGCACAAGCCTAAACTTAAGCCCAAGCCCTAAGCCTAAGCCTAGACCTAAATCCAAGTCTTAAGCCTAAGCCCAAACCTAGGCCTAAACCCAAGTCTTAAGCCTAAGTCCAAGTTTAAGCCCAAACCTAGGCCTAAACTCATGTCTTAAGCCTAAGCTTAAACCTAAGCCTAAGCCAATCACTTCTCAAACATTTAAATAAATATCATAAAAAAATATTTTTTAACGAGTTCAAAAACAAACTTCGCTGTCATATGACCAAAATATAAAAATTTACAATTTATAGGCTGCTTTTCATCATGTGTTTCCGGTGCTCGTGATGAATATGATGCCGCTGGATGTGGTAGCACATGCTCAAGTCTTTGTTCCGGAGAATCTATGGAAGATTTTAGCCTATTCGACTCGTACAGAAATCCCTTTGAAGCACAACATTTCGACATAGCTTCGTTCGCAAATATATTCGACAGAAATTTCGGCTCTGGATTCTTATAACAATATTTGAAAGATTGTTCACTAATTTTCTGTACATTTTGTTGTTATTTACTGTAATTTTTAATATCATAATTTTGTGAAAATCATTTCCAGAAAAAAATTTTGAAAATTTTTTCACGTGGGTAGCCCCCCTCCCTATTATGTAGTAGCTCCAAAATGATTTTTCCCAATCGAACTACTATTTTTCCTCAGTATAACTATCCATCATGATGGATTGATCAAGTTTTCAGTATCGATCAACAAATTCAGTTTCTCGCGCGAAAATCGACAACAAATTCGTATCAGCTTTTTTAGACCACTTCCGGTGTAAATAAAACATTTCCGAAAAATGAATAATACCTCTCAAAATAGACAGTTTACTGACTCATTTCTTGTCAAAATTATTACTAATATGTTTTGCTTATCAGCAAAATTTCGTTCATCTTCTAAAACACAAATGAAACACACGTAGCATAAGAAATTAAGGGGTATTTTTCTGTTGAAAACCTGGACCGGAACTCCTACAGCTTCAAAAAAACTAACTATCTAACTTAAAATTAAGCTGGAATTACTTAGCTGGAGTAATAATTACTTGTGAAAGGATGAAATTGTATATTAATAGAAGAAGAAGAAGATACGAAGGCGTCTTGAGACAAAGGTTGGACACATAAAATGACATTTATGTTGGGCAGTATAAAAAGGTTGGCATTTGGTGGTTAAAGTAGTTTGAGGTTAGGTTTTATTTTATAGTGTGTCCCAAAAAGTGGAATTTTCGTGATTTTTTCATGAATTTTGGACCCAAAAATTTTTTCTTCATAAAATGGCCCCTATATTTGTAATTGATACGGGGAATCGATTGCGCGCACTTCCGAAGTACGAAAACGCTTCCTTGACCCTGATTCAGGGTAGCGTATTGATGTAAAAATGAAAAAAAATCAAAATCCGAATTTTTTCATTTTTGCATCAATACATTAGGGTCGCCACAAGCACGGCACAAGCTATCGTACGAAAGTACGACGGCCCCACAAGCTATCGTACAAAGTCATCGTACGATCGTAAAATTAACGTAATGGTACGACGAAATCGCCACAAGCTGTTGTACGATCGTACGACGCAGTACGATGGCATAGTACGATAGCTTATGGCCATTTCGTCATTCGTACGAGTGTATTTTACACTCCTAAGGGGGCCCAAGGGGCCAGAGAGAGAGACGGGCCTGCCCCTGACTACATCTCTGAGTCGGCCCAAACCCCCCTCCCCTCACCATTCAGATTTCTGAGTGCACCCACACAAAAATTTTGGCACAAACATACCCACTTTATTTTCATACTATAAGTATGACACAAAATCATTTACTATAAGCATGACACGAAATGAGATGAAATTAGTATTTTTTTCAATTATGAATCATTTTTCTGTTTTACTTGTGTAATTTTCACCACTCAAAAAATCAAGACAGTTCTGATAAGGAGATTAACAAGAGGGCACTCCTTCGCAGTCATCAAAAAGAATTTTCTCAAAGCTAAATTGCTGGCGAAAAAAAATTGAGATAGCACCAAAATTTATGAGAACAAGGAATTTGTGAAACAAGTAGGAGGAGCTTAAAATATGTCTTGATGAATAAACTGATGGTGGTCAAAGTTGGGATAATAAAAATTATTAAAAAATAATTAATAATCAATCGAAATTTAATAGACCTAGAAATGCATAAAAGGAATGGCTATGGCTATAAGCACAATGTTTTTGTCGGCTCCGAGGTTGGAGCAAGAAATGGGGCTTTAGTTTTTAGAGGTGTCCAAAAATAATTTCACCGCCGTGCTCAGCACAGCCGAAAGCCTCTAAACAACACCCATCATGATATGTTTTGGATCAAAATTGACAAATTTAAAATTTTCGTGTTAATACACAAATTTTTATCTAAAGTTCAGGATTTCTTCAAAATTGAATTTTGTTGTTTAAAGGTTTTCGACAATACTGCATCCGAATCTGAGATCCATTTTTAATATAAGATTTAAATTATAAAAATCAATTTTTTTAGCTATAAAATTTTGAAATTCTTTATAAGTATATATTAGTGACTACATTGTCGAGCTCAAAATTTTATTTTTTTAAACCATAATTGTTAACTACAAATTATGAGGGACGGAAGTTAGAGTGTATTAGTTTGTAAGTAAGAGGATAGGTATTTTCCCTCTTTGAAGGGGTAGAAATTAGGTTTTACTAGGGCATAAAATGAATAAACATACGGTAACTATGGAATTTTCTATTCCTTAAAACTTACACGTCTATTTTAAGTTTATAATTGTTTTTCTAGACTATACTTTTTTGTCACTAAAACTGATGACTTCCTTTTTCTCTACACTGTATAGTCCTTTCTCCCAATACAAAGCTTTATATAATATGTTATTTAGGCGCCTACTTCAACATTTCCAGGCACATTATAACTAAGTAGATACCTTTCACGGAAAACATCTACTCTTCAACTAGATAATTACAATTACCGATAGTAATTGTTACCTTGCTGCCTTCATTCTTAATCTTATTAGCTACACTAACTTTTTCTTCATATAAATTTTTCGCTGTTAGTCGAGTCGAGAACCTCAGAAGATGAAGGCTGTTGTCTATTTTGCTATCAGCTTGGCGGTTTTGGTGGCTATGTTGAGGCCTGTTGATGGATTAGTGTTGGCATATGGGGGATGCTATGGAGGTAAGAGTTGATATAATATTCTGTAGGAATAAAGATAAACCTAAACCTTAACCTAAACCTTAACCTAAGCCTAAACTTAATCCTAAACCTAAACCTAAGCCTAAACTTAAGCCTAAACCTAACCCTATTCATTCAAAAACCACTTCTTTTTAAACATTTTTTCATCTTACTTTTGATGAATTTACCATTTTTTTAAGTTTGCATGGCAGTCTGTCTTGGTGGAGCCGGTGTCATCGGAGCTGGAGCTACTGTGGCAACTGGTGGAGTTGCAGCAGTTGCTGCTCCCGCAGCAGTCCCCACGGCAATTTCTGGATGTGCGGCGTCATGCGCTGGAATTTGTATACCAGCCGTGGCTGCTCCTGTTTAAGAAAATTTGAAATTTTTTCACCAAATCATGAATCTCTATATAAAAGGCCAAAATCCTCTTTTAATAGGACTAACTCATTGTGATTTGTTTATATATTTTTTATTGGGTTTTTATTTTTTGCTCACTTATTTTTGCCAAACTGCCTTTCTTTTCTTTGTATCTTTCCAATATCTAAAATTGATCTTATTTTCAAAAGTTATTGTCGGTTATGATGATAGAACTTTTACCTGTTAATGATTTTTTAAGTTAGATACAAGATTTAACTTTTCTAGTCTTTTATTTGTTTTCATTGATTTTTTTGTTTGAACATTTTGGGTATTTGAGTATATTGATATTGTATTTTTATAACACGAGAATACTTGTTCAAAATTTCGGGATATTCTAGTTATGCTGAACAACTTTTAAAAACTTCTCGTGTTAAATATAAACTTTATATAAGGTTGTGTAGCTCTCGCCGTCTTATGTGGTTTTATGAAGTTTATGCTTGTATAAGTAGTAGCTGTCAGGCTGTTGCCAACCACTAGTTGAGGCTCTTTATGCAATAGTTAGTCTGTTAGTATGTATGCTTAATAAATTTTTTAATAGCCATTTCCTTTCACACACTAGGCCCACAAGGCACATACAAATCATATGGTAACCAACTCCACAAGTCCAGAGTCCTACTGTTACAGTTGTACCATAAGTACCGGCGGCTCAACAAATACATCGAATTTGGGCATTTTTCGCTCATTTTCGATGAAATTTTTTTATTACGCAAGGATGCATGCTGAATACGATTCAATCTAAAACATTGTTTCATGTATGTTTACTCATTAAATGGTTTTTGATGAGTAATTAAGCTTACTCATTAAATGGTTTATACCTATAATTTTTTTAAACAAAACTGATAAGAATTTTTCTTGTAAAGACACGTACGTGGTGTTAAAGAGTAAACAAGCAAAGCACAGAAGACAACTGATAAGAAGGCAAATGAGCTATTAATTTTTCGCACATTATGATAACAATGTATGAAACACAAAACCTAAAACCAAAAAGTATCAACGATTTCAGAACTATGGCTAATTTTTGATAAGGAACTTACTCATTAAATGGCTAACAAGAATATAGTTTGACTATAAAAGTATTTTTTCTGGCGATGGAAACCATTTTACAAAGTGATTATTATTCAGCTGAACTTTTTTACTTCTTCATAAGAAAAAATGGGATACTTTCGCTATCTAAATGCTATGCTGTTTTCAATTCTTTTTGCATCAACTTTAGCACATGAATCATACCAAAGCTGTTATTCTAGTAAGTTATTGTTTTGAAAATTTGTTTGATCAATGCCTCAGAAAATTTATTGTATTAGTGTTTCCTTGTAAGCCTAAATTTAAGCTTAAGCCTAAGCATAGGCCTAAGCCTAAGCCCAAGTCTAAGCCTAGGCCCAAGCCTAAACCTAAGCCTAACCCAGAAAGCCCAAGTCTAAGCCCAAGCCTAAGCCTAGCCTAAACTTAAGCCTAAACCCTAACTTGTAAGCCCAAGCCTAAACATAAGCAAAAAAAGCCCTAAAAATTTACAATTTATAGGCTGCTATTCATCATGTGTTTCCGGTGCTCATGATGAATATGATGCCGCTGGATGTGGTAGCACATGCTCAAGTCTTTGTTCCGGAGAATCTATGGAAGACTCGAGCCAATTCGACCTGTACAGAAATCCCTTTGGACAACAAAATTTCGATATAGCTTCGTTCAGAAATATATTCGACACAAATTTCGGCTCTGGATTCTTATAAAATTTTTAAATATTGTTTATAATGTTTTTTGTACATTTTGTTGTTATTTATTGTAATTTTTATATCATATTTGTGACAAATATTAAAGATTGTTTCAAGTAAAATTTGCATAATTGGAAATCTATTTTTAAGGTTAGTATATTGATACTGATTAGAGGGGGAAGCATAAGTTATAAAAAGTGACTATTCTTGTCACAGGGCAAAAATATGCGAATTTTGAGCACGAACATAACTTGTTCTTGTGACATTGGTGCCAAATTTCTTTCGGATTGACAAATTTGTCTCTTTTATCATAATGGACAAAATATTATAACAGGTGATTACTTAAAATCTGCACAAAAATAAAATAGCGATTTATTTAGCTCTTTGTTATTTACAGAAAAAAAGCAATAACATATATATAAGAGTAACAAAAATACTATTAAACTTGCAACCTATTGGTCTTCGATCACTCCCTTTCTGCGGATAGTATCAATTCTTTTCTTGGTACTCTCTGCCAGGTTCTGTACAAGGTCTAGGTCCATTTGCTTCAAGCACAATTTGATGCGATTGGTGAGCTGATGGGTATTTTTTGCCTTCCAAGAGATGTTTTGGGGATGGAAATTCCGGGAATGGTAATGGGAATAATGGGAATGGGAATTCTCAAAATCATTTTGGGAATGGGAATTCCCAAAACTCAAAATCATTTTGCGAATGGAAATGGGAATTCCGTAACAAATTCAATGATGTTGGAGTTTTGGGAATTCCCATTCCCAAAACATCTCTGACTATTACTAATAGCTTCAATGCGATTTTTGCGTCTTTTGGCTTCAATACACAGGCCTTCCTTGAATCAGGGAAGTGTTTTTTCACTTCAAAAATGTCAAATTCGGATTCCCCAACATTTTTACCCCTAAATGATTCATTTCCAGAAAAAAAATTTTGAAAATTTTTCACATGTGTGGCCCCCTATTGTGTAGTAGCTCCAAAATGAATTTCGTAATTTTGTAAAAAAAAAGTTGTCAAAAATAGCGTTTTCATAAGTTTTTTTGAAAAAATAACTTTACCAGCGTGTTCCTTACATAAAAATACACAAATGCAAATTTTTTTATCGAATTCGTACAAGGGAAAGGATGGGGATCGAACTTAAAATAGACATTCGGCCCAACGGTATATTAATACATTTTTTCTGTTCAGTTTTTGTATTTTCGAGCACCATGCCTATAGAGAAGTCAATAAAAATAAGAAGGCAAATGAGTTATTCATACTTATGATTATTCATACTTATGATAACACATGATAACAATTATGAGTGTAAAACTTAAAACCAAAAAGTCACAATGGTTTCAAAACTATGGCTAAATTTGATAAGGAATACTTGCTAACAAAACTTAATGACTTACTCAACAATGACTATAAAAGCATCTTTTTTACTTATATAAAGTAGTTTTGGAGCTGGAAACCATTTTACCAAGTAATTATTATTCATCTGAATTTTTTTGCTTCTGCATAAGAAAAAATGGGATACCTTCGTTATATAAATGCTATGATGTTTTTAATTCTTTTTGCATCAACTTTAGCACATGACCCATCTTCTTACCAAAGCTGTTATTCTAGTAAGTTGATTTAGGACAGTGGATAAAATTGTGAAAAATTTTTTTGACCTGATGAAAAATTATAGTGCAGTGGTAGTGCTCTCGTATTTCGTATAGAAAGTCGTTTTGCATTTTTATGAAATTTTTTGAATTGCAGTGATTTTATATGAAATCTTGATGGAAAATTTCATTGACCTATTTTTTAATGGTTGTATCAACTTTTTATTACAAAAATTTTATTTTTAATTGAAAAAATTCGTTTGATCAGTGCCTCCGAAAATTTACAGTATAGTGTTTCCTTGTAATCCTAAATTTAAGCTTAAACCTAAACATGAGCCTAAGAATAGAATTAAGCGAAGCATGGCCTAAGCTCAAGCCTAAGTCTAAGCCTAGGCCTAATTCAAGAAAGCCACGCCCAAGTCTAAGCGTAAGACTAAACTTAAGTCTAAACCTAAGCCTAACTCAAGAAAGCCACCCCCAAAACCCTAAGTCTAAGCCTAAGCCTAGACCTAAGCCTAACTCAAGAAAGCCACGTCCAAAACTAAGCCTAAGCCTAAACTTAAGCCTAAGCCCTAAATCTAAGCCTAAGCCTAGGCCTAGAACTAAGCCTAACTCAAGAAAGCCACGCTCAAGTCTAAGTCTAAACTTAAGCCCAAGCCCTAACCCTAACCCTAAGCCTATGCCCAAGCCTAAGCCTAAGCACAAACCTAAAAAAATAAGTCCTAAAAATTTACAATTTATAGGCTGCTATTCATTTTGTGTTGCCGGTGCTCGTGATGAATATGAAGCTGCTGGCTGTGATAGCGCATGCGCAAGTATTTGTGCCGGAGAATCTATGGAAGGTTCAACCCAATTTGACCTATACAGAAATTCATTTGAACCACAAAATTTCGACATAATATTACTCAGAAATATATTCGACACAAATTTCGGCTGTGGATTTTTATAAAATTTTTAAATATTGTTTATAATGTTTTTATGTATATTTTGTTGTTATTTACTGTAATTTTTAATATCGTATTTTTACCATCCTTGTCACGGGCCAGAAATATGTGAATTTTGAGCACGAATATAATTTGTTCTTGTGACATTGGTGCCAAATTTCTTTCCGATTGACAAATTTGTCTCCTTTATCATAATGGACAAAATATTATAGTGCTCAAAATTCGCATATTTCTAGCTGACGCATATTTCTTGACGAGGATGTCACTTTTTGTAACTTTGTGTCTCCCTAGACATTGGGTATTGGCATAGTGATTTTGAAAATAATTTCAATTTTTTGAAAAATTTCAAAATTTACAACCATTTTATAAAATTCACTGAGCAAGTGATGACCAATTCATATGTAAATTTTCTTGCATGGAAAAATTCAACACACGAACACGTTCCAAAAATAAGACAAAGACTGATTCATACATTAAGCATTCCACTACTCGGTTAATAAAACCAATAACATGAAAACATTTTTATTACTCAAACACCATGCATATACCATAGTTTAATAATTTTCATCATGCATATACAATAATTTAATAATTTTTTCAAGTTTATTAATATAGATGTGGAGGAAAATTTGGCAGACGAACAACGTGCGGGGGAAAATGATGGAGATAATGATGAAACAAATAAACATGAATAGGGAAAGAGGAAATTCATGCCATAACAAGTGATAAGGAAGCAAGGGAATTATTAAACTTATTTAAAAAATAAGGCAAAATTTTCTAAA
Organism: Acrobeloides obliquus; assembly: GCA_034698545.1. NCBI lineage: Eukaryota > Metazoa > Nematoda > Chromadorea > Rhabditida > Cephalobidae > Acrobeloides > Acrobeloides obliquus. The sequence continues at coordinate 14,135 of JAQGBS010000402.1, forward strand.
ATTTTTCTTTTGATTCGAATCCGAAACATATGCCATAATTGTTTTCAGGCCGAGTACTTTCAAGCCCACTAGGCCACTTGTAAAGATCCGCGTTTTCTATGTTGAGCATTCCTTGTTAGACCATGAATGGATTGATCAAGTTTTCAGTCTCGATCAACCGCCTCAGTTTCCCACGCGAAAATCGACAACAAATCCGTATGCGCTTTTTTTAGATCATTTCCGGTGTGAATGAAACATTTTCGAAAAACTTAATAACACCTCTCAATATTGACAATTTACTGCGCATGTTTTTAGTAATAATATTTGTTGCTCATCAACAATTTTACGATCATCTAGTAAGACACAAATAGATCACTCGCCTACATAAACGCGTAAGCATAAGAAATTAAGGGGTATTTTTCAATTGAAAATTGGGACCGGAACTCCTACAGCTTCAAAAAAACTAAGTTAAGCTAAAAATTAAGTTCGAAAAATTAATTATGAGAGTAGTAATTACTTGTGAAAGGGTGAAATTGTATATTTACAGAAGAAAAAGAGATAAAGATGTCATGAGAAGAAGGTTGGACATCTAAAACAACATTTATTTTGGCAGTATAAAAAGGTTGGCATTTGTGTGGTTCAAATAGTTTTCCAGTTTATTTTACAGGGTGTTCCAAACAAAGTGGCATTTTCGTGACTTTTCATATATTTTGAATTTTCTAAAAATGATCCTATCGGGAGAGGGTAGCGTATTAATGCGAAATTGAAAAAATTAAAATTTTTCATTTTCATTTCAACATGTTACCCTGAATCAGCGTTAAGGAAGCGTTTTCAAGCTTCGAGAATGCGCCCAATCGATTCCCAGTATAATTACCCTCCTATATGGGTCATTTTTAGAAAAAATTTTCGGTCAAAAATTTTTTGGACCCGAAAGTTTTTTTTTCTAAAAATGACGGGGGATAATTGAATGCGGGAAATTAATTGCGACCACTCTCGAAGTGCAAACACACTTCCTTGGCCCTGATTCAGGGTAGCGTATTGATACGAAAATGAAAAAATCAAAATCCGAATTTTTTCATTGTCGTTCCAACACGCTACCCTGAATCAGGGTGCGTCGCGCGACGGAAGTATAAATCCCGCCTATAAGTATGCCACGAAAAAATATAAGATTAAGGTCACAAAGAAATTTTTTTAAAATAATATATTATCAAAAATTGGATCTTTTCAATTATGAATCATTCTTATGCTTTGCATGTGAAATTTTCATCATCAAAGAATTAAAAACTTTTTGATAAGGGTGTGAGGGCACTCCTTCGCAGCCATCAAAAAGAATTTTCTCAAAGCTAAATCGCTAGCGAAAACAAATTGAGATAGCACCAAAATTTATGAGAACAAGGAATTTTTGAAACAAGTAGGAGGAGCTTAAGATATGTCTTGATGAAGAAAATGATGGTTTTACATCATCTAAGGTCAAGCTAAGATGATTCAAATTACTCAAAAATAATTAATAACCAATCGAAATTTAATAAACCTATATACTCTATAAAAAGAGGTATAAGCACAATGTTTTTATCGGCTCCGAGATTGGAGCAAATGCCTTAGTTTTTAGAGGTGTACAAATTTTATTATTATTTTATGTCCTTTCTATCTTCATTTTCCCTAAAATGTACCCCCAAAAATTTGTTTTGATGGGTGTCTAAACGACACCCATCATGATATATTTTGAATCAAAATTGAGGAATTTGAAAATTTTCGTGTCAATACACAAAGCCTGAAAATCAGGATTTTTTCAAAATCGAATTTTGCATCATAGGTGTCTTTTAAAAGTTTTCGACCATGCTGAATCCGAAATTGAAGCCTAGATGAGAGTCAGAGTGTATTAGTCTGTAAGTAAGAAGATAGGCATTTTCCTTCTTTGAAGAGGTACAAATTAGACTTAACTAGGGTATAAAATGTATATCAACATACGGTACTATGACAATTTTTCTATTCCATAAATCTTATACGTCAGCCCATAATTTTTTCTAGACTACACTTTTGCCGTCAAAACTTATGACCTTCTTTTTTCTTAGATTGTACTTACACATTACTCTCAATATAAAGTTTTATATAATATGTTATTTAGGCGCCCACTTCGACATTTCCAAGCACATTCAAACTACGTAGCTAACCTTTGACGGAAAACATCTACTTCAACTAGATAATTACGATTATCGTGGTCCGATTGTAATTGTTACCTTGCTACTTTCATTCTTAATTGTATTAGCTACACGAACATCTTCATATAAGTTTTCTGTTAGTCGAGAACTTCCGAAGATGAAGGCTGTTGTCTATTTTGCTATCAGCTTGGCGGTTTTCATGACTATGTTGAGGCCTGTTGATGGATTAGTGTTGGCATATGGGGGATGCTATGGAGGTAAGAGTGGATATAATATTCCGTAGGAATAAAGCTAAACTTAAGCCTAAATCTAAGCCTAAACTAAACTAAGCCTAAACCTAATCCTAAGCCTAAACCTAAGCCTAAACTTAAGCCTAAACTTAAGCCTAAACTTAAGCCTAAGCCTAAACCTAAGCCTCTTCATTCAAAACCATTTCTTTTTAAACATTTTTCATCTTACTTTTGATGAATTTACCATTTTTTTAGTTTGCATGGCAGTCTGTCTTGGTGGAGCCGGTGTTATCGGAGCTGGAGCTACTGTGGCAACTGGTGGAGCTGCAGCAGTTGCTGCTCCCGCAGCAGTCCCCTCGGCAATTTCTGGATGTGCGGCGTCATGCGCTGGAATTTGTATACCAGCCGCGGCTGCTCCTGTTTAAGACAATTTGAATTTGTTTCGCAAATCATGAATCTCTATATAAAAGGCCAGAATCCTCTTTTAAGAGGACTAACTCATTGTGATTTATTTATATATTTTTTATTGGGTTTGTATTTGATGTTCACTTATTTTTGCCAAACTGCCTTTCTTTTTTTGTATCTTTCCAATATCTAAAATTATCTTATTTTCAAAATTTATTGTCGGTTATGATGATAGAACTTTTACCTGTTAACGATTTTTTAAGTTAGATACAAGATTTAACTTTTCTAGTCTTTTAGCTTATGCTTGTGTAAGTAGCAGCTGTCAGGCTGCTGCCATTCCACTAGTTGAGGCTCTTTATGCAATAGTTAGTCTGTTAGTATGTATGCTTAATAAAAGTTTAATATCCATTTCCTCTCACACACTAGACCCACAAGGCACATACAAACCATATGGTAACCAACTCCACAAGTCCGGAGTCCTACTGTTACAATTGTACCATAAGTACCGGCGGCTCAACAAATACATCGAATTTGGGCATTTTCGCTCATTTTCGATGAAAAAAACATGAGTTACGCTCAAGGCAACCGATTGGATCGTTTCAACATATATTCTTGCATAGTGCTGAAAAAACTTTCATCGAAAATGAGCGAAAAATGCCAAACTCGATGTATTTTTTGAGCCACCCGTACTTATGGTACAACCCATATTTATAAATAAAAATTTTATATTAGTAAAAAATAAGGATTTCTGAATCAGGGAAGCACGAAAACGCTTTCCTGATTCAGGGGAAAGAATGTGAAAATAATCATTTTCGCTTCAAAACCCCCAAATTTGAATTTTTGTATTTCGGGGAGGGATCAACTTTTTGGAAAAACAATTTTTTAACAGGAAAAACGAAACAATAGTCACAAAATAGTTGAAATTTAACTAAAACTGGTTCAAATTTAGTTTAAAATGATAATTTCATGCTGGAAACCGATTGTACGCAGTCCCGAGGCGCGAAATCGCTTCGTTGATCCAGGGATAAGGATGTGAAAAATGACCATTTTTACTTCAAAACCCCCAATTTTTTCTTGAATCGGGGTCAAAGAAGCATGTTCAGGGTTCAGAAATGCGCGCAATCGATTTCACGCATAAAATTACACTCACGTGGTCAAATTTTTTTTAAATTTCAGGTCCCAATTCATTAAAAAATCACAAAAAGTGTGGTTTTTTACTCACTCTATATATATGAGAGAAAAAGGGGCTCCATTTTTTTTAGGATTTTCTGTGTGGGAGGGCATGCTAGATCTGAAACATTGTTTCATATATGTTTACTCATTAAATGGTTTTGATGAGTAATTAAGCTTACTCATTAAATGGCTTATAATTTTTTTAAACAAAACTGATAAGGATTTTTCTTGTAAAGACACGTAGGTGGTGTTAATGAGTAAATAAGCAAAGCACAACCTAGAATACAACTGATAAGAAGACAAATGAGCTATTAATTTTTCGCACATTATGATAACAATGTATGAAACACAAAACCTAAAACCAAAAAGTATCAACGATTTCAGAACTATGGCTAATTTTTGATAAGGAACTTACTCATTAAATGGCTAACAAGAATATAGTTTGACTATAAAAGTATTTTTTCTGGCGATGGAAACCATTTTACAAAATTATTATTATTCAGCTGAACTTTTTTACTTCTTCATAAGAAAAAATGGGATACCTTCGCTATCTAAATGCTATGCTGTTTTCAATTCTTTTTGCATCAACTTTAGCACATGAATCATACCAAAGCTGTTATTCTAGTAAGTTATTGTTTTGAAAATTTGTTTGATCAATGCCTCAGAAAATTTACTGTATTAGTGTTTCCTTGTAAGCCTAAATTTAAGCTTAAGCCTAAGCATAGGCCTAAGCCCAAGTCTAAGCCTAGGCCCAAGCCCAAGCCCAAGCCTAACCCAAGAAAGCCCAAGTCTAACAAGGGACAACTCGTTTTAAAAATTTTTGCGCTTCTCTGTCACCTTTTGAATCCACAACAAGTTGGGATATTTTGGACAATAGTTCATTTACTACTTTAGAAAGCATTTAATTTAAATTCTGGAAATAAATTTTTTTAAATTATGCATTAAAATGTTTAAAAATTAATTTATTTAATTTTAAAAATATTTTTTAAAACTGAAAAAAAATTCAATGTGCAAAAAAATTTTTACTCAGGTGAGAGACGAACCTGGGGCAATAAAGATGTAAGGCAAACTCATTACCATTTGCGCTATTAACGCAAGTAATCGAAGAGCAATTTAAAATTGTGATATCATTGCACTTAAAACTTTTCGTGTCAATATCTCCTAAAGAAAATTTTAGCAGACCAAATGAATATGCGATTTGTATGTGGAGTGTGCCCAACACGATTATACCAGTTTTAAGAAAAAATCGATGAAGCATATCTGAAATGTCCCTTGTAAGCCTAAGCCTAGCCTAAAACTTAAGTCCAAACCCTAAGCCCAAGCCTAAACATAAGTAAAAAAAGTAGCCCTAAAATTTACAATTTATAGGCTGCTATTCATCATGTGTTTCCGGTGCTCGTGATGAATATGATGCCGCTGGATGTGGTAGTACATGCGCAAGTGTTTGTTCCGGAGAATCTATGGCAGATTTGAGCCAATTCGACTCGTACAGAAATCCCTTTGAAGCACAAAATTTCGACATATCTTCGTTCTGAAATATATTCGACACAAATTTCGGCTCTGGATTCTTATAAAATTTTTAAATATTGTTTATAATGTTTTTTGTATATTTTGTTTGTATTTACTATAATTTTTATATCGTATTTGTGACCAATATTAAAGATTGTTTCAAATAAAATTTGCATAATTGGGAATCCATTTTTAAGGTTAGTATATTGATACTCATTAGAGGGGAAAGCATAAGTTATAAAAAGTGACCGTCCTAAAAAGTGACTGTCACAGGGCAGAAATATGCGAATTTTGAGCATGAACCTAATTTGTTTTTGTGACATTCGTAGCAAATTTCTTTCGAAGTGACAAATTTGTCTCCTTTGTCTTAATGAACAAAATATAGTAATCAAAATTCGCATATTTCTAGCTGGTGACGAGGATTGTCACTTTTTGTAACTTGTGTTCCCCTAGACATGAGGTACTTGCACAGTGATTTTGAAAATAATTTCAATTTTTTGAAAAGTTTCAAAATTTGCAACAATTGTATAAAATTCACTGAGCCAGTGGTGACCAATTCATATACAAATTTTTTTGTATGGAAAAATTCAACTCACGAATTCGTTCCAAAAATAAGACAAAAACTGGTTTATATGAAACAAATAAACATGAATAGGGAAAGGGAAATTCATGCATGATATGGAAGTAAGAAAATTATTAAAACTATTTAAAAAATAAGGCAAAATTTTCTTGCTCAAGCAGTTTTGAATCCATAGATCATGGTACTTGAGCAGTTTGTATATGAAGAACTTTTTGAAAATTCGAATTTTTTCATAAAGTACGGTTTTTTTGTTGCTAAAATTAGAGAAAATTTGAAATTTTAAAAACGTGTCATGCCGATCGACTCAGAATGAATACTATAACATGGGGGTTTTCATTCCGAAACCATGGCCGAGTGGCTAAAGTGACAGTTTTTTAGTTTATAGCTAGGGTTCGAATATATTTTCATTTTGAAAAATTGTGTAATTTTTATTATTTAGTCATTGTTATTAATTAAAATTGACTTATAGTCCGCTTTCGAGCCAGTGTCAAAATTTTTAATAACCCATAGTCAAGTGGTTAACACGCCAGAAGCCTCACTGAACTGGGAGGGTTCGATCCCGGGATCAAAATTTTTCAGCGATTTAAAAAAAGTTATGACCCTTTAAAGGATGAGTCCACTCGGAAAAGTTGCCATAATTTGTATATACATGTATATATTCAAAAATTTCAAGAAATTTGGAACATTTTTTTGTTTTTACAGTAAATTTTGAATCGCTTTCGTTCTCTAGATAATCGCATGTGTAGTTTTGTCTGTGTATTACAACGAAAACATGAGCATAATAAGCAAATCCCTGAATCAAGGAAAAATTTTTCAACTATTTCGAATGTTTTCGTTTCAATAACCCAAAATAATTTTCAAATTGGATAATTTTAAATTATTTTCTTCTCAATATACAGATTTTTATTGATTAGAGCCCCACCTTAGAGACCAATCAAAAAATAAAACCCCATGGGGTTCTATTAGAGTAAATAAGTATATTAATACATTTTTTTGTCCAGTTTTTGTATTTTCGAGCACTATGCTTATAGAGAAGCCAATAAAGATAAGAAGGCTGATTCATAATGAGTTATTCATACTTTTACACACATTTTGATAACAATTATGAGTGCGAAACTTAAAACCAAAAAGTCACAGCGATTACAAAGCTATGGCTAAATTTTGATAAGGAAATTTACTAACAAAACTTAATCATTTACTCAACAATGACTATAAAAGCATCTTTTTTACTTATATAAAGTAGTTTTGGAGCTGGAAACCATTTTACCAAGTGATTATTATTCATCTGAACTTTTTTACTTCTGCATAAGAAAAAATGGGATACCTTCGTTATCTAAATGCTATGTTGTTTTCAATACTTTTTGCATCAACTTTAGCACATGACCCATCTTCTTACCAAAGCTGTTATTCTAGTAAGTTGATTTAGGGCTTTTTTATAGATAAAATTGAAAAACTTTTTTTCGACCTGATGAAAAATTATAGTGCAGTAGTAGTGTTCTCGTCTTTCGTATAGAAAGTCGAAGGCTCGAATCTCTGCCAAAACAATTTTTTTGCATTTTTATGAACTTTTTTGAATTGCAGTGACTTTATATGAAATCTTGATGGAAAATTTCATTGACCTATTTTTTAATGGTTGTATCAACTTTTTATTACAAAAATTTTATTTTTAATTGAAAAAATTCGTTTGATCAGTGCCTCCGAAAATTTACAGTATAGTGTTTCCTTGTAAGCCTAAATTTAAGCTTAAACCTAAACATGAGCCTAAGCATAGAATTAAGGGAAGCATGGCCTAAGCCCAAGCCTAAGCCTAAGCCTAGGCCTAAGCTTAAAGGACCACTAGCAACGGCTTTGGAATGACCGAAATTTTTGAAAATGAATTTCTCGAGCGATCATTTAAATCGGATTTTCACGATTGACCACATTTCGGATAGCTGTGGATCTGAGGAATTTTTTATGATAAAAATTATCGAAAAAACTTTTATTTTCGCTGAGATATGAAACTTTCAAGTTGGTGACTTTTTCCCAATTTTTTCCACATTTTTTTCACATTTTCAAAAATTCGCCAAAAATCGAGTCTAGGTCGGATTTCTTCGAGCGACGGCATTTTTGGAATTTGGGATA
>JAQGBS010000403.1:0-22279 GCA_034698545.1 Acrobeloides obliquus
TTATATTTGCGATTACAAATTATGATATTGCCTGAATGACAATTCAGATCTGATTCTTGGCACGAAAATCTGTTCTTAAAAAAATGCACTAGCGCGCACCGTCCCTTTAAGCATTTTATTACGCACTTCCGTTGATTGTAATGAAAAAGTGGAAGAAGAATGACATCATTTCGATGTAGTTGTATAGTGCATCAAAACACAAGTTCTTAAAGCTTTTTGGTGAAATTTTGGTTTTCCACAAAACCATTACAATCAACTTTCGATTTGGTAAGATCCCCAGTGAGGGTGTTACTAAATTGAGTTTGACTGTATTTATACTTTTACAACGCATCTCTGCGTGGTCGTGTTGTCCCCACTGGACTGGTTCTTTAATTTATATTTCACTTTTTTGTTGTCTTTCGTAAACTTTTTAGCGCATCTTTTTAAAAATTTTCAAATCAACTATAAAATTTGCATCTGCTTTTTCGAACGCATCATCTGTTGAGAAACCAAAAGTGTGCCACTTTTGATTATTTCTCACAATCCATCTATCCTTTTCTTATTGTTGCTCCAGTTCTTTTCTCCAAACCGACAATTTACACTAGGTTGCTTTGTATTTTTCTTCAGTGGTTTTCTTCAATGGTTTGGTAGGATGGCCTTGGAAAAAAATGGTTTTCAAACCCGCAGAACTGAAATGATTCATGCGTAACCGATTTTATTACTTATGACAATTTTTGTTACGGCTGCATTCTCTTTTAGTTTACAGGGTGAGCCAAAAAAACTGTGCTTTTGCGTTTTTTGGTGAAAATTTTTCAAAATTTTTTTTCAAAAATCATCTATATTTTCATATGAGAAATCGATTGCACGCTTTCTCGCATGAAAATATCTCTTATAGATGATTTTTGAAGAAAAAATTTTTTGCCAAAAACTCAAAAGTACGGTTTTTTTGGCTCACCTTGTAATTGCGTTAAATGTGGTGGCAGAAAAGGTCATTACTCTACAAATTATAGAAAAAATATAAAATTTACAAGGTTTAAAATAATGGAAAACTTCAAGGACCAGTCCAGTTTTGAACAAAAGTTTTTAAAAGAGAAAGTTCAAATTGGGGCGATCAACTTTTGTGTTGGAAGTAAATTCTAATTCGTTAACCCTGAAGAGATAAATGCAAAACATGCATAAAAAATTTGAACATGTTTATGTATTGAAGCGAAGGGATTGACATTGTTTGAATTTGATCTGTGTATTGAAACGAAAATTATTTTTAAAAATCAATTTTCACACCGATTTTTAAAATTTTTACTAAAAAACATTCGTCATTTTTATATAACTCGGCGAGACGAACAAAATGACACCAAAATTATCCAATTTGAAAATTGTTTTGGGTTATTGAAACGAAAACCCTGATTCATGTTTTCGTTTCACTAGTCCAAAGCGATGTTCAAATTGAATAAATTTGATGTTGTTTTGTTCGTCTCATTGAGTATGCCGTCTTTGTTTTTTTAAATACACTCAGTAATTAAGCGTATTTCTAAAAAATGTAAAATTCAGGGTTTTCGTGTCAATGCTAGCGTTCACCCTTAAGGGCAAACGAATTAGAATTTACTTCCAACGTAAAAGTTGGTCGCCTCACCTTGAACTTTCAGTTTGAAAAGGGTAAAAAATGGATTTTCATTTTTGAGAGGGGATCTCAAAAACTTTTCATTCTGACGTATACAAGTCCTTATAAAAGTAAAAAGAAGATTTCGAAAAAAATCCATTTCTCAAACACAACATGAGTCGGTTGTTCAAAATGTTATTGTTTGATATGTCAACAAATAATTTATCGATAAGCGAGTGAATAATAATTTCTCTCCCTTTACCTATTGATTATGAATGCTTCTTTTCCATTCGGTTTTATCGACCAGAAGAACTACAAGTGGTCAACACAGAAAATAAGAAGAGAACGGCGTTGTGTACACTTGGATTGTGAGACGAGAGTTTTCCTTATTCGGACCTACTTGGTCAGTCGGTTTTGCATTTGCATGTGATGAAATAGATCTATCATTTGTATGCAAAAATCTTCTTTTTTTAATCGGAACGCAAAATTTAAATTGTTATTTTGTATCTGGCAGTATCACTTTTCGTACAATTGTTTTCGTATGGTACTTTTCGTACAGGTACTTTTCGTACGAACTTTTCGTACAAGTACTTTTCATACAATTATTTGTCGTACGGACTTTTCGATCAGGTACTTTCGTACAAATACAAGGAGGAGGGGACAAAAGTCCTCGCGTAAGGGGCGGTATATCCTCGCATAAATTGCTCCTTAGGCGAGAACTTTTCGCCCTCTTGGCGAGTAATTTTGCCCTCCCCCCTTTGTATTTGTACGAAAAGTCCGTACGAAAAATAATTGTACGAAAAGTACTTGTACGAAAATTAGTTTTCGTACGAAAAGTCCGTACGAAAACTAATTGTACGAAAAGTACCTGTACGAAAAGTCCGTACGAAAAATAATTGTACGAAAAGTACCTGTACGAAAAGTCCGTACGAAAAATAATTGTACGAAAAGTACCGTACGAAAACAATTGTACGAAAAGTGATACTGCCTTGTATCTTATGGTTCGTTGCATATGGTTCTTGGGGCGAGGTGGAGGAGGAAAAATTGAAAATCCGTAAAAAATCTTAAAATTTGCCAAAAATTGAAAATTCATTTTTGCGACTTTCGCTTCAATACACAGACCCCTGGTTAAGAAAAGCGTTTTTTTCGCTTTGAAAATATCAAATTTTCGCATAAAATTACCCCTAGAGGGACAATTCCAGATGAAAAAATTTTTTTCGAAAAATTTCAAGTGAGATACCTAATCGATACTAGTTCCGACTTTTTTCAATTAATTCATTTACTCATTCAAAAAAATCAACACACAATTTTTACAAGAACAAGTCCGCCGACAACACCTTTTTGGCTATTCACACATTCCATTCCTCAGTCGAGTAGTTTTTTCCCTCACACCTATCACAATACCCGAAATAATTTGTAGATTTTGACAGAAAAAAACATGGCCGAACGATTGTTACCGATTTTGGGCGCCGCCCGAATACTATTATTAAGTTAAGTAGAGCGTAAGTGGAAGTCACCCTAGTGAGCATGTTCGGCATTGTTTGTATTTTGGATTTTTCGTGCGATTTTGTAAAACAAACTTGTCACTGCCATTTTGTAAAACTGTTCATTTGTCCAGCATTTTTTAAGTGTTATTATGAAAGTTTATTTAAAGGGGAGTACTTGGCAGCAGGATCTCCGAAAAAACTTTTTTGGAATTTTTGCAAAAATGACTTTTTCAGGGGTAATTTTATGCGAAAAATCGATTGTGCGCATTCCCGAAGCTTGAGAATGCTTCCCTGATTCAGGGAAATGTGCGAGAATATGAAAATTTTCATGTTTTCGCTTCAATATACACTTCAGGGAAATAAGAGAAAATTTTCATATTTTCGTTTCAATACACACTTCAGGAAAATAAGAGAAAATTTTCATGTTTTCGCTTCAATATACACTTCAGAGAAATAAGAGTGTGTGAAAATATGAAAATTTTCATATTTTCGGTTAAATACACACTCTTATTTCCCTGAAGTGTGTATTGAAGCGAAAACATGAAAATTTTCATACTCTCGCACACTTCCCTGAATCAGGGAAGCATTTTCAAGCTTCAGGAATGCACGAAATCGATTTTTCGCATAAAATTACCCCTGGAAAAGTCATTTTTGCAAAAATTTCAAAAAAAATTTTTCGAAGATCCTGCTGCAAAGTTTACCCCTCTTTAAAACTATGGAAATTTCCAATTTTTAGCTTACTTCCCGACCCATTCGGGTCTTGCCTCGGGTGCAGACTTAGCCATGCCCACTTATGCCCCAGGATTTAATCGAATCCTCGATGATTTGGCTAGAAGACAACTCGTATTAGACTTTCAATTCGGCTCAGCTGGTGCTAGCTATGAAGCTGTTCGGAGCATTGGTGCTGGTGCGTTCGGCATTGTTTGTGAGGCGCATGACAATAACACCCAAGAAAAGGTTTTGTTTGTTAACCAAAAATATGGAGCTGTACACAATAAAGGGGGGCCACCACGTGAAAATTTTATCGAAAATTTTTTCTAGAAATGACCCCTCTAAGGGTAAAAACATGCGGGGAATTTGACACTTTTGAAGAAAAAATGCTTTCCTGATTCAGGGAAGGCCTGTGTATTGAAACTAAAAGTCACAAAAAAGCTAAGTTTGAGCTTTTTGCGACTTTTCGCTTCAATACACAGGTCTTTCCTGAATCAAGGAAGCGTTTTTTCGCTTTGAAAATGTCAAATTCAGATACATGTTTTTACCCCCTAGAGGGATCATTTTCAAAAAAAATTTTCGCCCCCCCCCCTCTATTGTGTAGTAGCTCCATATATGACCCAGCATATATGAATAAAATTTTAGGTAGCGATTAAAAAAATTGGCCATGCTTCAGCAACCCCAACTTTATCGAGACGAAGTCTTCGAGAAATCCGAGTACTCCGCTATATCCGACACCCAAATATTGTGCCGCTAAGAGACGTCTTCCGCACCCCTGGAACAGTCGGCATGAATGTGTACCTCGTCATGGATCTAATGGAAGGAAGTCTGCATCATGTTATTTACGGGAGTACCGAGCCTCTTGACTATGATCTCATTGCACATCTTTTATATCAGATTCTTCGTGGTCTCAGGGTAAATGAGTTTTTAAGTCGAGTCCCGACTATGTTTGAATGTCCCTGAACATTGAAACGAAAACCATGAATTTGAAATTTTTCACGTTTCACCTCGATTTTTAAATTTAAAAAAACTTTATCATTTATAACTAGATGAGAAGAATAAAATGTCACGAAAATTATCCAATTTGAAAATTGTTTTGGGTTATTGAAACGAAAACATGAATCAGGGTTTTCGTTTCAATAATCCAAAACAATGTTCAAATCAGATAATTTTGGTGTCATTTGGTTCGTCTCATTTAGCTATAAAAAATTGCTACAATGTTCATTTTATGAAAATTTAAAAAATCGATGCACAAATCGATTTATAAACTCAAAAAAGTTTGTCTATTACAACGAAGAGCTTGTAACAAATTCAAAATTTCAGACGCAATTCTCGAACACTACGATTTAAAACATGCTGTAAAAACAAAAAATGCTCCATTTTTCATAAACTTTCTGAATATATCTTTTTTTATATGGTTGTAACTGACTAGACTGGTCCTTTAAGCAGTATAAAAACTGTGAATCAAACAACTTTTCTCTTCACACGATCCAAATTCTTTTTCTTATATTATTTACTGATAAGCATATCATAAATACCTCATTACTCTAGCGAAATGTCGTGTATACTTGGCGAAATGTCGATTAAACAGAAAAGATAAAAATTCAAAGGTATACGAGACAAAATTTTGTTTATTTGAGTGAAAATTTTTCTATCGAAAATAAGAAAATGAAATTTTTCATATTTTTACTGGGATTCTTGATTTTCAATAATGTTGAAGCGTATAAAATTCTTGTTGCTTATGAACACGACTCGAAAAGTCATTTGGGATCTATGATCCCTCTGGTCAAGAGGTAGGCTTTAAAAATTTTGGGGGTAGCAAAAAATTTTCTATCCACGCTTCCCCTACATCACCCATTCTTTCTTATCAATAATTGTTGACCCCTGATCACTTACTCAGAGTTATACAAAATTGAATAAAAATGGCGTCCAATTTTTAGCCTATCCCAAAATAACAATGTCACATTCTTTTACATAGCTAAAGGAGATTTACCACCGAATCTAGGCCCTAATATTAGCTATATTCAGACTAATATTAATGTGCGAGATGAAGGACGCCGAGACTTTTTAACTCTGCTACAATTCCGGAAAACTACGCATTCGTTTGACATCTACCCTGTGTTTATAGCTGGAGATATTATATTAGGGCACATGATTGAATATCATATGGAAAAGGTTGATTTTTTTCAAAAAATGGCTAAAGTTGTATATCCTTTACCCCATTCCTTTAATCAGGGCCGTAGTTAGGATTCAGGTTTGGAGGGGGCACAACTCTTTTTGAGATTTGAGGGAGGCATGACTTTTTATCAATGAGAAGTAAAAAAATGCATTTTTGAGCAAAAAATTTCAAAATTTTGATGATTTTTTATGAAATTAGGAAATTTTGTTCATTTTTTCAGGTTTGGGGGCACGTGCTCCCGGTGCTCTCTTTCTCCAGCTACGGCCCTGCCCTCAATAATTACATACCTCTCTCATATTCTTCTAGCCCTCCCCCACCCCATCCCTCCTGATTTTCTGAAAATTCCTTCAGATATCTCCACGGATCTGAATATTGATCAACGTTTAAAATATCATATGTTCAAAAAAGCCAAACAATTTTTTGTTCACTCAAAATTTTTTAGATTTTGGAAGTTCTAAATCAAGAATGGGATCTGGTTATTTTGGACGAACTTTTTGGGATGCACGCACATACATTTGCCATCATATTGAATAGGCTTAAACAAGTTCCTTATATAGTCTTTAGTACAACACTTATGATGGAGACTACTTCAAGCAACATGGCTTTAAGTAGACCGATTTTATAGCATAAAAATTGACATGGAAAGAGAAAATTGCATTTGCCAAAAAATAGGAGCTTATAAATAAGTGGCGTAACAAAGAGCTGGGTGACAACCCCCGCCCCAATGCGCAAAAGGGCATGACATAGAGCAAAATTAAAAATAAATGTCGCTAATCGACTCAGCTCTACAAGAGCTTCAAAACGAGTACCATATCATGAAAATTTGGGGGTTTCCCATGGCCGAGTGGGTAAAGTGTCTAATTTGCAGTTTAAAGGTGCGGGTTCGAATCCTGGCTCGAATTTAAAGTTGTCCAATTTTCATAAAAATTTTTCACATGAAAAATTTTTAGGCCGCCCATGGACATCCAAGCCTTGTATGTTTTCACCTATTCCTGAACATCCTCAAGACTTGTTTGATCCACAAACTTTTTACTATAGAACCTATAATTTTTTTCAAAATCTTATGGACATCATATGGATTGGTCATTTTTGTAATTTTTTAACGACTTTGTCTAATCAGTGCTGTCAAAATTCGAATCAAAACGTTTGAACCTGAGTTCGAAAATTCGAACTCAGGTTCGAATGTTTTGGTTCGAATTTTGGCAGCACTGTTTTTAGCACCCTTGTCGTTCACCAATATGCCTAGAATACTGGGACACAGTTTCAATTGGATGGATTTTTATCAAAAAAGTTCATTTTCTTTAAGTGATACTATAGATAGCATAATATATCCTATGCCGGGTAAGAAAAAACTGCAGTCCATGTGGTCAAGTGGCTAGGACTTCGGATCGCGGTTGACCGCTGCGATCCACCTGGTTTATTTCTGAAACCAAGACGTGGACGAATGCAGCGGTCCGCGTCCGAACGCAAACATTTCGGTTTGTTTCTGGTACCTGGCACTTAAACACATGATAGCAGTTGTCGCTGCTTCAAACAACAAGATTTTTAGAAGGATCTGATAGAAAAACTATTGGTAGGCATTGTGATCAAGCGAAAAAATTAAAAGGAGAATTTTTGAAATTTGTCGAAGACCCTAATTCAAAGGGTAATTTTTGAAACTCCGATTTTCAGGATACCGTATTTTCAACCAATAAGCCCTGTGCTTATTTTTTCAACCCTTTAAGGCGGGTATTATTTTGGATTTTTTGTGTTATCTTTGACGTTATAAATCCTCTCAGACAAAAAAATCAGAAAAAAATTGTTTATTGACATGAAAAAGTGCCTGATTTGCAATAAAAACTGTTTATTGAAACGAAATATTGCCTGAGTTGCAATAAATAAAGATTGATACGATCTATCAACGCCAAGTTTTCGTTTTAATATACAGAATTCAATTGTACAAACGTTTTTGTACAATCGTTTTTGCGTTGTCGGACAGTTGGTCGACTCGGACACTTGGTCGACCCGGACACTTGGCCGACCGGACAGTTAGTCGACCAGACACTTGGCCAACCGGATAGTTGGCCGACTCGGACAGTTGATCGACCGAACAGGGGCCTTAGGCTTAGGCCTAGGCTTGGGTCTTAGGTTTTGGCCCGAGTCGACCAACTTTCCGGTCGGCCAAGTGTCCGATCGACCAACTGTCCGGCATTCTCGCTTTTGCTAAAATCGAATTTTTCAAGAAAGATTGAAAATTCGATTTTTCTTGAAAAATTCAATTTTCTCTATATGGAAATTTTTCGTGACCTTTAAATACACTGGATACTTTTATTTTGTTCCTGATTTTCAGGGTTTTCATGTCAATGTCACAAAAATTGTATTTTTGAAATAAGTGCCCAATTGAGGACAAAAGAATTCTTTAAAAATTCTCATAAAAGAAGCTTCTTTTAGGCACAATTTACATAGCATTTGGAAGCCTTATACTGTTAGATATGGCACCCGAGAATTTTTTGAAGTCGATTTTTGACGCTTTAGAAGAACTCGACGAGTATCGTATCATATTTTCATATAATGGTCCTCCACGAAAGACAAAAACTCATATTTTTCTTACAAAATGGGCACCACAAAAAGAGATTTTGAATCATCCGACAACGAGAGTTTATTTGACTCACGGGGGTCTTAAAAGGTATTTTAGTGATGAACATTTTTAAGAGACGTTTTTTGATAGACTCGAGTTATGGAGAGCACTATAAAAGAGTATTTTTTTAAGAGAAAGTATTGAGGTACTCCCTAAAAAATTTTAAAAATTCAATTTTTTCAATTTTTAATGATTTTTTTCAAAGAATCGCAGTACCTCGACAATTTTAGCGTTTCTAGAGCTATGTTTTTTTACTCGAGGGTTTTTCAAAATGGCGAACACGATGATAACGTTATTTTTTAATTTTGACCTAAGAGGTACCCCTATATGGAGGTGATCACCCCCTATGATGATCAAAAATTCAACTTTCTGAAACATGCTCTATGATTTTTGCACGGGGAGTTTTTCGACAATATGTTGACGCTATTTTTCAAGAGTACCCCTTATATGGAGGAGTAACACCATTTTTCAAAAAAATATGACCACTTTTTTCTAGTGCTCTGCTATTTGGGCCTAAACTCGAGTCTATGGAAAAACGTCTCTTAACTGTTCAATTTTTTATAGCATCAAAGAATCTATATGTGCAAAAATCCCACCTATAGTCATGCCATTTTTTGCTGAACAAGCACATAACGCTCATTTTATCCTCGACTCAGGCGTTGGCTCGACTCTCAACAAGTATAAAATTTCCAAAGAACTTGTTTTGAACACTTTCCAAGAGGTAGTATGCAAAATTTTTTTTTAAATTAATGGTTTCTGGTTCCAGGAATCGGGATAAGCACTCGGTTCATGGACATCACTTCCTTGGTTTTAAATTGTTTCACTAAATTTCAAAATTGTTTATATAGGTCTTCGAAAACCCAAGTTATAAGAAAAATATGGAAAGATTACACGCTGTTTATTTGGACACGATTATACCACCGTTGGATGAAGGCAGATTTTATGTCGAAAAAGTGATAAAAAGTAGAACAACTATTTCAAAAATCCAAAGACGTGCGTTCCAACGAAAAGGGATGTTTCAAACTTGGTTGGAGTTTGCATATATTGATGTGCAATTCTGTATATATTTGATAATATTTTTTATTTATAAATAAATTTGATTATACAACTTTTGTCTTATTTGTTTGGGATGTACGGGATTCCGCGCATAATGAGAAGAATACTTAAAATGCCCTATTAGAATTGCGATTCTAAAACACACGCCTACTAATCAAATCGTTGATTTCTTCTAAAGCACTGGGATTTCCATCATCTGATAGTGGTTCGAAATTTACACTAGATCCTTGTGAAGTCGCATCGTCGTTTTCATTTTGTAAGCCAAACTCTTGTCCATTTTCGTTTGTCACTTGCCCGAATTCGTCGATCTCCATATCATCATTGGGTTTATTGGACCAGAAATCTTGATACATCACATGAGATGTAAGTTTGTGACGTGTCACTTGTAATTTGCCCATTTATCGAAGGTGGAATCGCATAAGCACATGCTTAAAAATGAACGATTCGATCTTTGACTGGATTACCTATTAGATCTCCCTTTCTAATCTGTGGCTCAGTACAGAATTCGATACCTCTTTTTTGGCGAATATGAATCATTAGTTCATTGAGATCTTCAGCTGGGTTCAAACATAGTGAACTATGTTTCAGGTGTCGATCTTTTGAGCCCATCCGACATCTGAGCATACATAGTAAACTCATTATGGCCTAACTTCAGAGATGCACATCGCCACTCACTTTGAGGTCATCGATTTGTTTAAGATTAAAGAGACTTCCTCATTTTTTGGTATCTGCCTGTTTTTGGCATTTTATGCGTTTGGCGTCTTTAATTACCAAATTAGGCGTTGTTATCTCAATTCTTTTTAAACAATGAACTTCCCCCCAAAACAAGGACCTATGTTAATTATTCCACAACAACAGAGTAAAAGATATTTGAAATTTAAAATGCAAAGAAAATATTTTAGTTGGCCCAATTTCAAAATTTATATCCGTTAAATGGACTTGTCAACAAGGTGAAAAATTTTGCCCCTATCAAACTCCTATTCAGTGGATTTCAGGACTTCCTATGTAAGTGCTAATAAGGCAATCGTACATTAGCAAGGTGTCAGATGGGTTCAAAATGCTTTATGACTAATCAAATATTTGGGTCCATCCCATTTCTTAGCCATTTGTTGCATAGGTTTATTAAGTATTTGTGTATTATAAAAATGAGTGATTTTTTAAAATTTTGCCAATGAGAAGACGGAGTAATAGTATAATTATTTTCCATTCTTGATGACCTAAAAATGGTTTAGGCAAGTTTCATTTTTTGTCTCTGGTAAACCCTGGGAAGAAAAAATCTATGCTCAAATTAAGTGTGCGTGGTCTCGACCTAACTGGCACTGCTTAATGCAGTTCGGAGTAAAAATAACCTCTGCGAAAGGGGAACATTTCATGGTAAGATTTTCTTAAAGTTGTTTATGTCTATGCATTTGTTATATTTAGGAATCTGTGTTTGACTTACCATCACAAAAAGATCAACAGTAGGTTAAAAATGAAAAATTCTGAATAATTTTTATCTCTTTTTTAATCAAACGATCAGCGAATCCAAATTGTTTCTTTTCGAATGGGACGCAGCAACTTGGTTGAAATATGCTCCAAATGGAGAAATGAGTGCTACGATTTCGATTCATTCTCTTGAATCTTGGGGCGGATTGTATGTTTTAAAATAAGGAAAAGAATTTTATCTTTACTTGATTTACAGACGCCCAACGCAGCTTCCACCGCAGGAAAATCAGGACAACGATTTGGCTATGGTGAATCAACAGCTTCAGGGTGAAAATAAGCGTTTGAAGGCACAGGTTGAAGAAATCAATAGGGCACTAGTAAGTATGGAGGTGGTCTTGTCTTAAGAGAACTTTCAAGATGCAAAAAATCACACAAGTTTTTAGGCTCAGAAAGATAAAGAAAGAGATCAATGCATGTTCGAAATATCTTGTTTGAAGGTTTCTCTCAATAAATCCAAAGAAGCCTATGTGAGAGCTCAGGAAGAACTACAGAAAATCCGATCACACTCACACGTAAAGCTTGAAGATGTTGGTTAAAATATGACGTTATGAAGATATTTTGTTAATCAATAAATGATTTATCCAATACTTTTTGAAAAGTCTCATAACATTTTCAGACTCCACAATCCATTTTTATTCTCTCAACGGTAATGTTGCAAAGTTCCTCCTACAAATGGTAAAAATTTTGTTAATGCTTCTCTAAATTTTGAAGTTGCTAATGCTCCTCCAAACGTTCAAATTCAAAGAGTTAAATCTGGTAATATTAATTATACAGAAAAATCACTGTTAATTCCAAATTAGTACAGACTAGAACGTTTCATGTTCGCCACAACAACTTTCGCCACGTTGCCAAAAAACTATAATTTTCGCCACGTTCGTGTCAATATACATATTTATTGCAAATCAGGCAACTCAATTAATCTAAATTAATATGTTTATTGACACGAAAGTTACATGGCGAAAGTTATTGTGGCGCGATTCGTGGAGAAAGATATAGTGCCCTAATAGTGGCTCCATTTTGGCTATTTTTGTGGTTTTTTCTGTGGTATACAATACCGACACTAGTTTTTATTTTGACAAAAGATCCTTATGAATAGAATTGCCACTGGCACTACCAATGAGCTTTAGAATACACAACACTTTCAATCGAGCTCATTCCTGCTCGTGTATTGAGTCATCCATCCACTTAAAAGAGCTAAAAATGACTTTACAACCATTCGGGTGATTTACATCACACACATTTTTTCTAGAATAAAGCAACTCCGTTAGCTCAAGGTCCAGTCCTGTGAGAGAGCTTCTGTACCTTTGCGATCTTTTGTTTCAGCCGTCCATTAGATTTATATCCCAGTTTTTTATGAACTGCCAGAAGAGTTGGGCAAGGGATCGATTACGAAACATGGTGAATTTTTACGTGCTGATCAGTGATGGGTAAATTCTATTAATCGAAATTCAAACAATCGATTTAAAATTTTTCGACAAAAGCAGTGGTGAATTAAGATTAAAAGAAACAACTTAGGACCAAAATCGATTTTGAGTTTCGATTAATTTCGATTCGGTTAATCAAAACTAAACAAAACTAATCGAAATTAATCGAAATGTAATTATAATTCAAACTATGTATTCATGATTGGTATGATTTTTTAAGCATAATTATGAGGATTTTTTAGCATCATTATGAAAAAATCGAAAAAATTGAAAAAAATTGCAAAAAATCGAAAAAAAATTTTCGATTTTTCGGCATGCGGGCGACCTCCCTCTCCCGAAATTAGGACAGGGTTGTACACGTGTGTATTGAACTGTATTTTGGCCAAATGAAAGATCAATTTCTTTGAACATCGGAGATTGATACTCGTTACCGGAGATCAACTTTTTGTATTTTTTAAATTGACTGATTTTCGGCGCACTACTGTCTTTTTAATGCTTTTAATAAAATTTTGTTTTCATAATTGGACTTTTCCTAGGTGATTATCAAGAATACAATATTTTGTCCAGAAAGATATTGTTCTACTATAGAATTGTCTAAAATAGGGCAGAATTTACGATTAAAAACTGAAATTTTAAAACGAAAGAGGAAACATACTATATGCTAATTTTTCATTATTATTGAAAAAATTTCTATTTTTCTGAAAATTTCTGTAAGAAGGTCCCATTTTTCATCCGTTTTTCATTCTCTCTTTATATTTTTTGCTTTTTCTTCAAATTTTCTTGCCCACTTTCATTACTCTCTTCGTTCCTATATTTTACGGACAATTAATAGCCAGCTTTTTGTTGGTGCCAATGAGCTTTAGAACACAAAACACTTCCAATCGAGCTCATTCTTGCTCGTGTAATGAGTCATCCATCCACTTAAAAGAGCTACAAAATGGCTTTACAACCATTTGAATGATTTATACCACACACACACACACTTTTTTTCTAGATAAAGCAACTTCGTTGCCTCAAGGTCCAGTCCTGTGAGAGAGCTTCTGTATCTCTGCGATCTTTTTTCCAGCCCTCATTAGATTTATATCCCAGTTTTTTTACGTACTGCCAGAAGAGCTGGGCAAGGGATCGATTTCGAAACATGGTGCGATTTTTACGTGCTGATCTCGCAATTTTTTGAATGAGTCAGCCTTTTGAACTAGAATAGTTCAATCTTGATTTTTTTTAAATTGTTGAGTAGATATTTATTTTTAACGTCAACCAAGGTCGCCTAAGGGGTAACGTTATTTCAAGGGTTAGCTATAGTTTAATAGTAGTGTTTTGCAATTTACGTAAATTATGTAAAATATGGAAAATTAAATCGCCTCAGATGGGATTCGAACCCGAGACCTTGTAGAAGAAATCAAAAAGTCCATTTTTTCAAAAACGACCAAAAATTTTTTTGTGTCAAAAATATTTTTTTCACGCAGATAGCCTCCCTGTTTGGAATAAAAGTGTTTTTGAAAAATTTAAAAAAATTTCCCTGACCCCCTACAAAAATTTTTTTGGTCGCGGGTTCGAATCCCGCTTGGAGCAGAATTTTTTGCACAAAAAAGTCCATTTTAAAAAAGTCCGAACCTTTGGCAAAAAAAATTTTGTAGGGGGTCAGGGAAATTTTTAAAAATTTTTTCAAAAACACTTTTATTCCAAACAGGGGGGCTATCTACGTGAAAAAAATATTTTTGGTCGTTTTTGAAAAAAATGGACTTTTTGATTTTTCCCACAAAATCGCGGGTTCGAATCCCATTTGAGTCGATTTGATTTTGCATAATTTAAGTAAATTTACATTTAACAAATTGATGCAAAAATTAATTTTTTTGCAAAAAATTTTGTGTATTACAACGAAGAGCTTGTAACGAATTCAAAATTTCAAAAGCAATTATCTCGAAAACTACAACGATTCATACCGTGAAAACAAAAAATGCTCCATTTTTCATGATCTTTCCGAATATATCATTTTTTCATATGATTGTAACTTACTAGACTGGTCCTTTAAGCTGTGTAAAATATATTCTTTTATAGCGACTGGCTCCATTGTTTATTGTTGAGAATTGCTAACATAAAAATTTGGTCTAATGAATCAAATTGAGGTAATATGCGAATTGTTTACTGTTTTAACGTTCTTATCCATTCATTTTTAGCCAACCCAAAGAAAATATTATGATGATTTGTTATCCGTAAACTCACCATACAAGGACATTGTCAATGTTCTTTCATTCGACAATAAAACCGTTGGTCAACTATTTGATCCAAAGGTGCTAAAAGAAGTTGAAACCTTAAACAGTTCTATCCATGTCGTGAAAAGATGTCGACATGGTCCGTCAAACTTCGAATTTGCTGTAAAATATATTCCTATACCACAAGATCGTTACGAGATCAACAACGAGGCCAAAAGGAAAAAATTGGAAAACCTACTCAAAGAATTAAAAGGCTTCAAAAATCTGATCAACCATGAAAACATCGTGAAATTTTATGGACTTTGTATTGATAAAGAACATGTGCTTGTTTGTATGGAATTTATGGATTTTTCGTTGAGGGTAAGAAAAACTAGAAAACCTAAAAATCTTGTTCCAGGATTTCTATATAAAGCTAAAGCTCCATGA
Source organism: Acrobeloides obliquus (assembly GCA_034698545.1). NCBI lineage: Eukaryota > Metazoa > Nematoda > Chromadorea > Rhabditida > Cephalobidae > Acrobeloides > Acrobeloides obliquus. Next base: position 15,175 of record JAQGBS010000403.1, read on the forward strand.
TGCAAAACAGCCGTTTCCGGAAGATTTGGTTGGATACGTAGTTAAATCCACGATACAAGCTCTGCTGATATGTCAAAAATATGACCTCAATCATCGGATGGTCAAGCCTTCTAACATCTTTTTTAATCGAAAAGGAGAAATTAAACTGGGCGATTATGGAGAAGCACGGATTCTTCATGACTCGATGTCTAGCACGTTTTCAGGTGAATAAACACAAAGTTACAAGGCTGCAAAGGCAAATTTTAGGCACTTTATGCTATTGGGCACCGGAAAGATTTTCGCAAGATTATAAACATGATGATCCAGTTAATAACATTGGATGCAACGTTTGGAGTCTTGGGATCACTTTGATCGAAATCATTAAGGGGGAGTTTCCATACAAAGATCACAAAGGAAGAATCACTGAAAACATTGTTTTATTACAAAAGCAAATTGGAGAATTGCAAACGATGAAGTTGGAACAACATCTTGGTCAGATGTCTATCGCAGATTCGGTCAAAGAATTCATCCGAAAATGCTTGGTAACTTCTATAAAAGAGCGGACCTACGAATTGCTTATTAGAACCGAATTTTTCCAAAATATACAAGAACCTTATCAAGTTGCTGTTCAAAATTATGCCAAACAATATGAAGCAGTAAAAAACGAGCTCGAAACAAACGTTGAGGAAGAAATAGCACTGTCGAATGCATCAAAACTAGAGCCTAAAACGCCCGATATTGACTCCAGGAAAGTTTTCGAGCAAGAAACGTTTGGTTTTAATGTCGCTAAAATTGAAGGAGTAAGCAAAATTTACACACGAAGACACACAGAAATTCACAAAGGAACCTATGTGGACGGTCGGCCAATCGCTATCAAGAAACGATTGTTTAGAAGCCATGAAAATCCACAGAAGAAAAAGGAAAGATACATCTATGAAATTCAAGTGATCAAGAAACTGGAAAACGAATCGCCTTTTATCACCTACATTTATAAATATGATATCAAACATACCGAGGGCAGCTTATATATGGAACTGATGAATATGAATTTGAAGGAGTTATATTTGGCAATACATGAAAAAGAGAAGAAATTTCCAGAACAACTGTTGGGTAAGGAAATATAAAGTTAAAATCTTACAAATTTTTTTAGAGTGCATTACGGTTAGCGTGATCAACGCTTTATCCTATTGTCATGCGAAAAACATCATCCATTGCGATGTCAAGCCAACCAATGTTCTGATTAGTCAACACGGAAAAATCAAATTAACCGATTTTGGAAGCGCTATTGACATAAATCAACCATATGATAGAATCGGTGGAACCATGGCTTATTGGGCTCCCGATCTGTTTAATGACACACAAGGATCACGCCTCGACCCTAGACGAGATATATGGAGTCTAGGAATCACTTTAGCAGAGGCATTACTTGGACGGTTGCCATATTTGGATGCCAAAGACCCGGTGCCAGAAGGATATGAAACAATCAAATATTTAAACAAAATTGACGAGGACAATAATTTCTTTGATTGCGGATTTGAAATCGAAAATTTTCGCGATTGGAGTGCTTTTTACGGCGAATTCGATAGACTTGAATATAATAACACCATTATTCGATTTCTAAGTGTATGTTTGCGATTTATTGAACAAATTCCAAGTTTAACCGAACTACAAAAAGAGAAGTTCTATCGAGATTGTCCTAAAGACAAAGATAAAATTTATGAAATAGTAAGGAGCCATATATCAAGCCATTTTCAAGTATGATGAAAAAGTAACAATCAAAAAACCAAAGTTTAGAAAAATACGCAGGTTTTTCTTCCAGATGTAGACAGCACAGCAAAGCCGGATCCTACGCAGTTTTTTCGTCCATCTGTAAACAGAGCAGCAGACGTGGGAACCGACTCTTTGGAGCAAATTGGAGCACAGCTATCGGCTATGAAAGACGAGGTTATTTTTAAGTATTATATTTTGTCTAAAGAAATAAAAAAAGGTTTATAGATTTTTTTAGGTTTTCTATATATTGAAATTTTTTATTTTAGATTAAGAAAGCAAACTTACCAATACGTTTACAATGTGAATTATTGATGACATCGATTCGTATAGCCTTGGTGAAATTTTCAGATTTTGGTAAGAATAAAAATATTGTTAAAAATGTAACCATTTGCAGGAGAACTTTTCTCGTATGATCATTCCAACATCTATGCCTATCCTTATCTTACTCCTATTTCTTCTCCCTAACTCTCCCCATACCCAGATCTTGGCTTCTATCCATATCTCTGCCATTCTTTCTTTATTTCTCTGCCTACCCTAGGCACAGCCAAGGGGCTCCTTATCGTGGCAAAATCGCAAAGAATTATTAAAAATCCTTAGGTGGGTGGATTTTTTTCTACCTTATGATTTTTCTTGATTTTTTCTACAGTCTTTGTCGTAAAATCCTACGCCTATACTCCTGCCTCTAAAATGATTTCTATAATTAAATTTTTAGAAAAATTATTGGAGGATAAAGACAAATTCGATTACTATGCAAAGAAAGCACATGAATTTTACACGGAAAAACTTTATGATAAGATAAAAGTATGTTTGAGGCACTTTTGATCACTTTGACAGAGAGACTGGTCTTTAAACTTTGCAGGTTTATCCACACTTTTCTAAACCCAAGGGGTTAGCCATTATCATTAATGAGGTTGAATGGGTACCAGACCCCAGCAAAAAGCAAGATGGAGTAGAAAAAGACGCCGCCAAACTGGAAACTCTATTTAAGAAAGTTGGTTATGAGATTTATCAAGGAAAGATCCTCGAAAAGTTAACAAGAAATGTAGGTGTCTAATTTTTTCGTTAGGGTTCTAAGCTTTAAAGGGGGGTACAAAGAAGGGACTATTCTCAACAAAAAATTTTTGTTTTTTTTGTCAAAACAGCCTATAGGGGTAAAATCATGCAAAAAATCGATTGCGCGCATTCCCGAAGCTTGAAAATGCTTTCTTGACCCTGATTCAGGGAAGTTAATACATGTTGGATTTTCGCTTCAATACACATTCTTATTTCCCTGAATCAGGGTCAAGGAAGAATTTTTACGCTTTGGGAATAAGCACAATCGATTTTTTGCATAATTTTACCCCTATATAGAATGTTTTGACAAAAATTTTTTTTGAAAATAGTCCCTTCTTTGTACCCCCCCCCCTTTAAGATAACTCAATCCGCCTAGAAAAATCTAGAAACCTTAGAAAACCTCTGTTCATTTCTTTAGGAAATGTTGGAGCACCTCAAAGCTTTCTCCAAAGATGATCGGCATAAAAATGGCAACAGTTGTATTGTTGTTATCATGGCACATGGAGACGAAGACGTTGTTTGTGATATTAATGGAGATGATGTTTTTATCAACCATGAAATTAAGCCTCTTTTCAATGGAGAAAATGCCAAAGATTTAGTAGGAAAACCCAAGTTTTTTATCTACCAGGCATGTCGTGGAGGTTTATTTGATTTATCGAAACTAAAAGTGTCGGTTTATAGGAAAGCGCGACGTTGGAGCTAACTTTAATGATCAAGATGAGATTCGAAAATTGAAAAACTCGTTGAATTCGGGACAAAAAATTGTTGGTGCATGTTTCGGCAAACCGAAGGATCCAGATCCATCCCCAAACGATCCAAATCCATCCCCACACAATTCATCTCCCAATAGTTCAAGAAAAATTCCCATCTATTCGGACTTTTTTACTCTTTATGCGACTGTACTGACCACTCCAGCATTTTGTTCCCCTGTAGATGGATCCACGTTTATTAGCGCCATATGCTATACTTTTTATAAATTTGCTCACCTATACGACCTAGAATATATGGCCAGATTTGTAAGGGGTCGTGAATAAATGGTTATTGAATCGAAATTTTAGATAAGATGTTTAGTTGCCAACCAGAAGTTTCCTGTCAAAAATGAGCAAACGCAAGAGATAGAAGTGAATTATCAGCAACCTGAGCTTGAGTCAACGAATCGTAAAGAGTTTTATATGTTTCCGGGTGTTCATATCGAGTAAGGTTGGTCCGAAAAACTTCAAGTTTGGTTAACGTAAAATCGATGAAAAACCTATAGATCTTCATTAATTTTAATTGATTTTAATTAATTTTTAATAAATCTAATACTTTGGTGTCGTATACAACACCATTGGCTTTGTGTAATTTCTGAATGAAACTAGGCAATATAAACTTAGTTCAGTTCAAAGTTATTTTCAACAACAACCCCATCACCGTTGCATGATGTGCATTTTTGTTTTTAAAAGGTTGCTGATTAATCGCACGTCATTTTCTTAGAAACAAAAACAGTTAAACTTGTTCTCAATACTCATGGACCATAACAACAACAATTAAAAACTATATATATACAGGCAAGGTTGGATATTTTTAGTCCGATACCCAAGTTGTTGACTGAATTATTGACAGAAACATGAGACATTTTCTTATAATTAGTTTTTGCCTATTTTTGTGCTTATCAGCAAGTCTAGCTGCTGTTCCAAGATCAGGAAAAGAACCAGCAGGTGAAATTTTATTATCAAAGCGAAGCGTTAATGGTGTTCGAGGAGAATCAGAAGGGTCATTTTCGAGTCCTAATGGGCCTTCTCAGAGGTATACCTTTGTTTAAAAAATGAATATGGTTAAATTTTTAGACAACGCCGAGCACCAAAACCTGGAATCTTAAAAGGAGCGGCAATTGGAGCCCTAGCCGGTGGTGCTATTGGATGGCTAACTAAACATCATGGATAAAAATGGTCATTGTAAAAAAATCATGAATAATGTTATTATTAATATAAGATGTGTAATATAATTAATGTTTTTTCTTCTTTTAAGTGTTACAATAAATCCTTATACTTATAAAAAACACCGTGCTCATTTCTTACAAAGAACACTATCAACTACCAAATTTTTTCTAATCTAACTAGTTTTGTTCAATATCCAACTTGATTCTTAAATTTTTGAAATTTTCGTAGCTATTAGAGGAGTGCAGTTCCGAAGACAAGCCTGATCTAGGCTAGGCCGGACACAGCTGGAATCGGTGCCATTTTAGTCATTTTTAGAAATTTTATTTTTTGACCAAAATTCGATTTTGGCTTGACCTGCCCCTCCGGACGCTCAATTTTTGGCGAGCCAGACCAGATCGGCATTTTTTAGGCGGGCCTAAATTTTTCTTATTCCAAATTTTTTACCAAAAATTGTCTAAATTTATATATTTTTTCCAAAAATTGTAATTTCTAAGCAAATTTAGCTTCTATAGACAAAACATACATATCCAGTAGGGGGAGGACATTTGCATGGAGAGAGTGGGTGGATGACCAATTAGGGGGTGATAATGGGGGACGTAATTTTTTAACGATTTTTTCAAAAATTGATTTTTTTTTATTCGAAAATTTTTTTAAATGTTAAAAATTGAGTCAAAAGTCGATTTTGAGCTCAAAATAGGGTAAAAACTGATTTTTTTTAGTAAAAAATTCGCTCAAAAATTATAATTTTTACAAATTTTAGTCTAAAATTGGGGGGACACTTCAAAAAATGTCTGGTGAGTGGGTGCCAAATTTTTCTGGGTGGGTGATAGGGAGGGGACCGTTCCCCCCATTGGATATGTATGAGGCACAACGTTGCTTAACTTGCCATATCGGACGGACGGCTTCTTTATACACTTTGCTATGGCGAGACAACTTTTTTTGCACTTCAGCTGAAACGGACTATTGAACAAAACTAGAAAAAATTTGAAAGATCAAGTTTGGAGTGTTCCTTGTTATTTTTAGTAACTATGTTAGTAAACAAAAACAGTTAAAAACTTGTTCCAAACGTTCATGAACCATATCAACAATTCAGCAAACTATATAACTATGGACAATTTGGGTATTTTTAGCAAGAAACTCAAGTTTTTATCATGCGATATTGTCTCCTAATAAGTTTTTGTCTACTTTTGTGTTTATCGGCGAGTCTAGCGGTTATTCCATCTAAAGATGCAGTTTCAGCTCAACATTTTCAAGGATCAGCAGAAGGGTTAATTAGAAACTCGAATGAACGTTTGCAAAGGTATACTTTTGTTTGAAAAATTTTTAGTTTGAAATTTTTAGAAGACGTCGAGCACCAAAACCTGGACTCTTAAAAGGAGCGGCAATTGGAGCCCTAGCTGGTGGTGCCATCGGCGCTATCACTGGATAAAAACGATCACAGTAAAAAAACATGTGATAAATAATAACTTTAAATTTGTATATAATTTATATTTTTGCTTTTTTAAAGTGTTACAATAAAGTTTTAAAAATACGACCTCTCATGAGAGAGCGGATGGACTTATATATTACTTATGTGGCCTATTCCCTCGAGAAGGCTGTCTTTCCCAAGTTCCGAGGATAGTGACTAGTGCACAAGAGACTAAGAGGAGGAACTACCACGGATCCTAAGCTGTACAGCGGTTAGGTCTTGCTTTAGTCACACAGAAATATCCTCTAAGCATCCGGAGTATGGGGATCGAGTCCGGACCCTGCTGTGTGAATACATTGTAGCGAACTAGTTCGCTACCCACTTAACCACAAGAACGCATGATAGGCAGCGTTAAAACTTCTATTTATAAACTGGAGACCGAGTTTGAAACCCTAGCTGGTAGTGCCATCGAAACTATTGGATAATAAAAATGGTCTTAATAAAATCCGTGTATAATTAATAACAGAAAATTTGTGTATACATGGGGACGCAAAAAAGTACCATTTTTTCATGAATTTTGCACCCAAAATTTTTCCTAAAATGACCATATTAATGGTAATTCAGTGCGGGGAATCGATTGCAATCATTCCCAAAGCTCGAAAACGCTTACCTGACCCTGATTCAGGAGAAAAAAAATGCAAAAATGACCATTTTCGCTTCAAAAACCTAATTTTTTCTTGAATCAGGGTCAGGAAAGCATTTTCACGAGTCAGTAATGTGTACAATCGATTCCCCGCATCGAATTACCGCTATTAAGATATTTTTAAGAAATTTTTGGGTCCAAAATTCATGAAAAATGCTAAAATGGAACTTTTTTTGCGCTAACCCTGTAATTCAATTTTTTGTATCACAATAAAACTTTATCTTTTTAAAAAATACATATCATATGTATAAAAATATGGCAAAATATATAAAG
>JAQGBS010000404.1:0-22276 GCA_034698545.1 Acrobeloides obliquus
CCCCTAGAAATGATGTTTTTAGAAAAAAAATTTTTTCGAAAAAATGGCCCTCAAAAGTTTCAAAATTGCGGTTTTTTGCATCACCCTGTATAATAACAGTGTACAAACGGTTGGATGTAAGCCTGGAACTGGATGTGAGAATTGTCCATCTTCTATTCAAGTATGCCGCTGTAAACATGACTATATTCGAGTACATACATCAAAAGTCAACCTTTTAACAAAATGTGTTGAACGTTGTGAAATTTATGGAGGATGTTAATTTTTTTTAATACAGGGTGTCCCAAAAAAGTGGAATTTTCGTGATTTTTTCATGAATTTTGGACCCGAAATTTTTTCTAAAAATTGCCCGTATAAGGATCATAGGTTGGCAAGGTGGGGGGAGGGGACTCCCGATGCGGTGGTCCCCCCTCTCAATTTTTGGTCTATGCGTGCGTCAGTCAGGAGGGGGAGACCCCCCCCCCCTGATCTATGATAGGGATAATTCGATGCGGGGAATTGATTGCGCGCCCTCCTGAAGTGTGAAAACGCTTCCTTGACCCTGGTAGTGTGTTGAAACGAAAATGAAAAAAATTCGGATTTTGACCGGATTTAGGACTACTTGAAATTTTTTATGCGAAAAATCGATTGCGCGTGTTTTCGAAATGTGAAAATGCAAATCTTCTGCAAAAACCACCATTTTTAGCTGCAACAAGAGTTCAAACTTTAGAAATGAAATGAAAAACATGAACAAATTGTTTAAAAAAATGAAATTAAACAGAAATTCAATAATTAAAAAGTTTATCCAAAATCACAATTTACCACAAGCGTTTCACTTTTGAAAATATGCGTAATCGATTTTTCGCATAGAAAAATCCTATTAGTCGGATATCCTATCAAAATCCGATTTTTTTCATTTTTGCATCAATAAGCTACGCTGAATCAGGGTTAAGCAAGCGTTTTCATACTTCAGGAGTGCGCGCAATCAATTCCCCCCATCAAATTACCCCTATAGGAATCATTTTTAGAAAAAATTTTCAGATTCAAAATTCATGAAAAAATCACAAAAATTCCACTTTTTTTAGACATTCTGTAAAAAAATTTAATAAACAAAAATTTGGGTTCTTTTTTCGAATTCGTATCATGTTCTACATAAAATCCGATAAGAATCATTAGCGTTAAATGATTCTTTCCCGTGAAAATACTTCCTTTTTTGACGATAAAGAACTTCTCATTTGTCATTGGATTCATTTCAGTTTGACCCCAAAAAATTTGTATCAGCAAGTCAACTAAACAACTTGTTCGCATATAAAACTTGTTTTTGCTGGATTTTTAAACTACAGGGTGAGCCAAAAAACCATACTTTTGCGTTTTTTTGGCGAAAAATGTTCAAAAAAATTTCAAAAATCACATGAAAATACCCTTATAGGTGATTTTTGAAAAAAAATTTTGAAAATATTTCACCAAAATTACGGTTTTTTGGTTCACCCTGTAAACTGGGTACATTTCCAATCATCGAGAGTGCTGATATCCGATGTAAATCATATTGTACATATTATAAAAACGAGTTATCAATTATACATGTTGAAAATCAACAACGAAAAAATGAAGATAACTATTATCCGTCATTCGAGAAGCATTTCCAGGATTAATAAGTTGGTTTTTATTAGGGTTGCTAAGATCGGGACCGGTAATCCCAACTTTTTTTTATGACCCGAACCCGACTTTTGCCTGTCCCAACCCAGACGTCGGAACTCCCGATCCCAACCCCAATCTCGTCATACTTAGATAGAGAGTTGATAAACCCCCTTAAGCGGCGCAAGGGTCTAAAGGAAATTTTTGTCTCCCATCTCATTTTTCGGGGCTCTTGCGACGCGAAGGTCGTAATTACGACCTCTATCCATGTATGATCCAGATCGAAAATGTTCAGAAAAGTGACAATTTTGGGCAAAAAACGATGAATTTTGGTGAAAAAATGCAAAATTTTCGACTTTTTAGTAAAAAATTTATAAGTTTTGGGCACAATCGTCGCAGTTACAAATAAATTGATTTAAAAACGTCAATCACTCCTCCCCTCCGCCACCATTTGATCAAAAATATTGGGTTACTTGGAAATTGATGTCGTTTTTTAACTTTAAGTGACGATGTTTTGAAATCTCGGACCGGGAGTGGCCATAGTAGTGAAATTTCAATTCAACGTTTGAAACAATGGTATACTCTAGGTTTTTGGGGTCGCTGAACACGAATCCCGGGTTCGAGATTTCGAGACATCGTCTCTTAATTTTTTTAAATTTTGAGAATTGTTAAAGGGCGAGACCCATTTATACTCTAAAATCCAGTTTTTTTTTAAAAACGAAGTTTTATGGTGTATACAGGGTAAAAAATAGCTGAAAAATTGATTCCGCGCACTCCCAACTTGTGAGAACGCTTCTTTGACCCTGATTCAAAAAAGGAATCGGTGTATTGAAGCGAAAATCAAACATCTTAGTATTTTTATGAGAAAACCGTAGATTCTTAGGCTTTCTCATAAAAATCCGAAGATGTTTGATTTTTGCTTCAATACACCGATCCCTTTCTTGAATCAGGGTCAAGGAAGCGTTCTCACAAGTTGGGAGTGCGCGGAATCAATTTTTCAGCTATTTTTTTTACCCCTATATAAGCTGTTTTGGCAAAAAAATTTTCGACCGAAAATGACCTATTATCTGCACCCCTCCTTTAAAACCTAATATCATCTGTAACATAGCTACATCAATATTTTAGAAATGATGAATTTAAGCTTACTTCCTTTAAAGTTTTTATGTTTTTTATTACTTTTAAATCCCCAGAACTATGCTTTTCAACAGCACAAAATGAAGTTGCTACGCAAAAAGCTTGTACTTCAAGTATGTGGTTATCCAAAAGTGTTAAGAATTTTTACATGAATTTTGAACCCAAAATTTTATTTTCTAAAAATGTCCCCTATAGGGGTAGTTTTATGCAAGAAATTTTCCCTGATTCAGGGAAAAGGGTATATACATTGGAGCGAAAATGAACCGAAATTCGAATTTTCGCTGGGAAATCGGCTGTCTAGAGGTTTTTCTATGAGCGAAGTCGATTGCACGCATTTTCGAGATATGAAAAAATTTCTCTGATACATTCTCGTTATGAAACCTTTTTATAGAGTATGCCTCTCATAGAGGTAGTTTCCAGTTGTCAAAATCAAAAAATTTCTTCATATTCGAGTTCCCCCATGTCGAAAAACTACCGAGTACAAAAATCAGCAAGAACTTTTTGAAAATTCGAGTTTTTTACAAGAGGTAAAAATCGATTTTTCACCTTTTTTCAAAATCATCTGATTTTTTTTACTCAGGGATTTTTCGGTAGGGAACTCGAATGTGAAGGAATTTTTTGATTTTGACTACTGGAAGCTATCTCTACGAGAGGTATCCTCCATAAAAAGGTTTTGTAACCTGGAGTTTATACTTTGTAGGTAACAGTTGTTAAGGAGGCTTTCAAGAGAGAGCCTGGTCTGCTGTTAGTTAGTCTTATATCATGTGTACCCAATAAATAGTTGCTATCTTATTTCCTTCCCACACTACACACAACACCTATATATACAACTCCCTATTGGGTCACAGTTTCATAATGAAAATTGCTTAAATTAGTTTCTTTGAAATTTTTTCATGTCTTGAAAATGCGCGCAATCGATTCTCCTCCTAGAAAAACCTCCCTAGACACCCGGTTTTCTGGCGAAATTTTAGTTTATTTTTGCTTCAATACACCCACTCTTCTCCTTGAATCAGGATCAGGGTAGCATTTTCACGTTTCGGGAATGCTCGCAATCGATTCCCTGCATAAAATTGTCCCAATTTTATGCAGGGAATCGATTGTAATGATCATTTTTAAACAATAAAATTTGGGGTCATTTTTGAAAAATCCCGAAATAAAATTTTGGAAATTTCAGGTGAATTTTAGCAAAAATTCATGCTAAAATCCAAATTTTAGCATAGTTTGGAGCTACCTCGGCTCTTATACCCCATTAAACGTGGTCTAAAATCAAAAAAATTTTATTTTTTGAAATTTTCTCAAAAATGACCCTATTAGGGATAATTTTATGCGGGAAACACGTTGACGATGTTATTTTTGCGTAAAAACGCTTTCATTTTGTAGAAAATTGAATTTTTGCATATCAGCTTTTTTGGGGAAAAATATATTCGTTGTATGTTCGAAAATTTGATTTTCTAAAAAATTGAAATGTTTTTAAGCAAAAATAACATCGCCAACTTGTTTCCAGCATAAAATTACCCCTAATATGGTCATTTTTGAGAAAATTTTGAAAAATAAAATTTTTTGATTTTAGATCACGTTCAATGGGGTATAAGAGCCAAAGTAGCTCCGAAATTCATGTTAAAATTTGGATTAATTTTAGAAACTACACCGGCAGATCTATGAAGAAGCTAATGGACCTGAGTATTGGAGAGGAATACTTAAATGTGGGAGGAAACAATCTCCCATAGATATACCCCTATTTGGGACTAAAAATGCAAATTTTGGCAATATCCAATTTGTCAATTACAATACTCCTTGTACTCTACAAGTAGTAAACAACGGGCATAGTGGTATGAAAATTTAGCGCTATAATCAAAGTGTGTGTGCAGTGGGATCAGGGCTGGGTTCAAAACTTGTTCCGGTTCCGCAAAGTTTCGCATTTTTGAGCTGTTCCGGTTCTACACAAAAATCGGTCAGAACAGCTAATTTTTTGATATAATTTTCCCTCAAAAAAGCCTAAACCCTAGTACAGAGACCGGGGATTATGAACCCCGTAAGAGAAACCGACTCGACCCTGTTTTGAAATTTCTCTCACCTATCAATTTTTTCGGAGAATATCCTTTGGACATTTATCTAATCAGAATGCTCGCAGGTCACATGATTATTTTGAAATTGATTACGAAATCAATGACGTCGTTCTTTTATCTAATACTTAACATCTGCCTTCATCCGCTCAATTTTTTCGGGATAGGACAGGCCGACCTGGCACTTGTACATCTCAAGGAGGGTGTTGGTATGCAGGAAAAAATTGGAGTGTCTTTGAAAAAATAACTAAAAAATCAATTTTTAAGAGTTCTTCAAAGAGCCGACGATCTCATTTAATTATAGGATAGCATCCAGGCCGGTCACAGCCTGACTAGCATGCCATCAGACCTCTCAATTTTTGTCGGGCAAGACCAGGCCAGTATTTTTCTATTTCTGATTAGTCTGCTGAACATCGCTAAAAATGTTAGATGCCAGACCCAGCCTGGGCTGGCCTGGCCCGCGCACAATCTACTGACTGATGGTCGCTATCACTGGATGGGTGGAGTGTTTGATGGAAAAATGAATTATACATCATATTTTATAGGGCTTTTTTAACAATAGCATATTCACTTGTAACAAGTGTATATTCTATGACAGAATTTTACGCTGAACAAGCTTCTTCGACACAAAAGAACACACGTTCAATGATCTCGAACGAGTTCATTTGCACTTGAGCGTGCGCATTTCCCCCAAAGGAATGCGACCGGAAGTGAAAAATCATTGTGTGAAACGATGAGAAAGATTGAAGCGCATTCAATCATAGTGCTCTCTTTTGATTTTATTTATTTTTAAGTATTTTAAACTTTGTTTTAAAAGTAATTTTTGAATGGGATTAGGATTGTTAGTTAAAGGGAAGTATGGGAGAAGATATGGGAGCACTATAGAACATTGTTGTATTTGAGTATACTACTCGAATGACAAATCGAGTAGTGTACACTACTCAACTGAAGTCGAAAGATCGAGTGTACGAAGGGTGGTTCCACTCACACCACCCATTTAATTTTTTGATTACGCCTAGTTTTTTTCAAAAATTCAAATTTTTCATGAAACGAGACTGGGCGCATTTGATTCCTCGTCAAAAATTACCCCAGGGCGTTTGTGAAGTTTATTTGACGTGCTGAAACGCGCAGGAAACCCGAGAAAACGGCATTTTTTTTTAAATTTTTCAAAAAATGCCATTTTCTCGGGTTTCCTGCGCATTTCAGCACGTCAAATAAATTTCACTAGACCTCCTGGGGTAATTTTTGACGAAGAATCGAATGCGCCCACTCTCGTTTCAAAATTGAATTTTTGAAAAAAACTAGGCGTAGTCAAAAAATTAAATGGGTGGTATGGGTGAAACCATTCCCTGTACACTACTCGACTCAATATGCAAATTTTAATAGAGTAGTGCACTCTTATACTACTCGACATGTGAGTACTCGTGAAGCGAGTGCTCGAATCAACGCTGCTATAGAAATACCATATAAATCTCATCCAATAAAACTTTAGTACAATTTTCTGGATTTTACAATTGTTCTTCACAGCCATATATTCAAAAAGGAGGTCTTGGCAGCAAGTATGATCTAGTACAATTCCACTTTCATTGGGGTTTATCCAATAATGTAGGAAGTGAGCATACGTTAAATGGACATGCTTACCCTTTGGAGGCAAGTTCAAAAAGCATATAAAACTACGTAAATTTAGCTCCACTTGGTACACATAAAACGTGGATTAACGGTAAGTCAAGCCATTAAACAATCCAATGGTATAGCAGTAATTGGTGTATGGTACACAATTGGCACTAATTCCGCTCCTTTGGCTCCTTTAGAGGCGGCAATTAAGGATGTTAAACCTCAAGCTGGTTATTAGAACTATATAAATATTGAAAAATGGTCCACTTTTTAGGTTTGAAATCACAAGTTACAAATTTTTCTCTTCAACACCTACTTCCAAGAAATCGAAATGAATTTTATCGATATAATGGTTCTTTAACTACTCCTGATAATAATCAGGCTGTTATTTGGACAGTGTATAAAAATGTAAAAAGTGTCACGAGAGCAGAGGTTTGAGACCAGTGTTTTAATAAATAAGAACCGGGAGCCGAGCATTTCCGGCTCTCGCGGATTCTTCGAGGATAACTCCGCGCGATTCAATATAAAAATGTTAAAATTTTAATATTTTTGTCAAAGTCAAAAAATTAAACAAATTTTCAAAAATTTTGAAGTCCCCCAAGGGATAAAATTTTGAAAAGTGAAAAAATTTCCGATTTTAATATCAATCGTCTCCTATCATCATTCCCTACAACTTTTGTTTGGGGGATTAAATCTAACGTTCCCGAGTGAGAAAACTCCTTGGCAGCGCACCGGACCACTACACCATGGCGGTCAATGAATAACGTAATTAATTTCGGCCTTGTAATAGTCTAACCGTAACAGTCCGAAACACACAGACAAACAAACATTACACGTTTAATGTATTGGGTTGTTCCAAAAGTTCTGAGACTTTTTACATGAATTCGGATCCGAAATTTTTTTTTAAAACTACATTTATAGAGGTAATTTTATGCGGGTAATCGATTGCGTGCATTTTTGAAGCATGAAAACGCTTCTTTGACCCTGATTTAGAGAAAGTGGTGGGTGTATTGACGCGAAAATGGACTAAAATTCGAATTTTTCCAAAAAATTGACTACCTAGGGGTTTTCTAGGCGCGGAATTGATTGCTCCCATTTTTGAGGCATGAAAATTTTCGAGTCCGAAATTCATGTAAAAAGTCTCAGAACTTTTGGAACAACCCAATAATAGGAAAATTTTTAGATGAATTTAATTCGAAGCGTGCACTTGGCATCTGGACACCCGGAAGCCAATTATCGCCCAACACAACCTCTTTATGGTAGAACAGTGTATTATCATGTATAAATGTAGTATAAAGGTGTACTTGGTCGGATCTTAGGACAAGAGCATATTTGTATGAATTATTATTATCCAAGAAGTGTCAAATTTTTGTTTGAAATCCTAAGATCTAATTTACTTTCGGTTCTGTTGGCAAACTAGGTTATCATTTAATTTATTTGAGACAATAAAAGATAAACATATTAATGCACTTTTGAAGAAAACATCTTGAAGAAATTTACATTAAAATACATATAACAATATATACATTGACTTAATAACCCGACGATTGTTTTTTAAATCCACCGGCTGAACCTTCCTGTGAGATCTGGGAAGGGCCTTGTTCAACTGGCGCTTCTGGAACAGGAGCGGCCTCAGGCGCTGGTGCAGCTTCTGGAGCAGCCGCGGCGGATGACGCCGCAGCATCATCACCATATTGATTATTGCGTTTTAGACGGTATTGTCCTTTACCATTACCCATACCACCATTACCATAAGGCCCGTCGAGATTTCCTCCATACGGTGGTGATTCACGTCGAAGTCGGTATTGACCACTTTTTCCACCCATATCACCGCTATTTCCATAGGGGCCAGAATCTCTTTCAACTCGGTATTGACCTCCGCCTCCCATGCTTCCTCCATTTCCATATGGACCTTCAACCCCACCGCCATATGGTGGGCTAGCTTCGCGTTTACGATAACTTCCACCTTTATTATATCCACCACTCATACCATTTCCATAAGGCCCAGCTTCTCGTTCAACACGGTATTGTCCACCGCCTCCCATGCCACCTCCATATGGTGGATTAGCTTCTCTTTTTCGATAGCTTCCACCTTTATTGTATCCTCCGCCCATGCTGTTTCCATAAGGGCCGGCTTCTCGTTCGACACGATATTGACTACCACCGCCACCCATGCCACCTCCATATGGTGGATTAGCTTCTCTTTTCCGATAGCTTCCACCTTTATTGTATCCTCCTCCCATGCTGTTTCCATATGGACCATTTTCACGTTTCTTGCGATAGCCAGAAGCCTAAATTAATCATAAGTGAATTTGTCAGATTTTCATTCACACGACCTTGTAGTTCAATGGTAGAATGTTAGCCCAGTACGCCAGAGGTCACGGGTTCGAGTCTTATCTAGGTCAATAAAATTTTGACTAGGTGTCGGGGCTATATTTTCAGATTTTGCCACACTGCTTATAAAGGACATTGAAATAAAAATCTCCCTCTAGCGACAAATTTATGGTAAGGGTGCGTTTCAGAAACATGCAAAAATGATCCTTGCATGTTTCTGGAACGCACCCTAAGTAAAATTATGATGGAGGTTATTTACCTGCTGTTGCATGGGAGCAGAAACTGGTGCTTGATAGGTTTGGGCTGGAGCCGCTTCTGGTGCCGGTGCTTCGGCAGCCGCACCTCCACCATAACCTCCAGAAGGTGCAGTTGGGGCTACAGGTTCATCGCCATAGCTGTTGGATTGCCTTTTGACAACTAAAAATTGTGAGAAAAAGTATTGGGTTGTTCAGAAAGTTCTGAGACTTTTTATACGAATTTTGGACCAAAATTTTTTTGCTAAAAACGACCCCATATAAGATAATTTTATGCGAGAAATCGATTGCGCGCATTCCCGAAGTGTGAAAAAGCTTTCCTAACCCTGATTCAGGGAAGATAGTGGGTGTATTAAAGCGAAAATGGATTAAAATTCGATTTTCGCCATAAAACTGGCTGTTTTGGAGTTTTTCTAAGCTGGGAATCGATTGCGCGCATTCCCAAAACGTGAAAATACTTCCCTGACCCTGATCCAGGAAAAATTTGTTTCTACAGCGAAAATTTTTGATAAGAACTTTATTTTGTATACATTATTTGTAATGTGCACGGCCCATTTCCAGCTAAAAATTCTTAATAGCAAAATTTTTGCTGTAAAAAACAATTTTTCCCTGAATCAGGGTCAGGGAAGTGTTTTCGCACTTTGATCATACGATTTAAAAAAAATTTCCGATCACCAGACGTGCATCCCCCTTTAAACATAAAAATTTTTTGAAAACAATTATATTACCCCCCTCTCTTCTCCGTTTCTGATGGTTTGAAAACGCCACTGAAAAACGGATAAGGGACAATTATGATTTTGGGCCTTTGGAGGCCGATCCAAATTTTACCTCTCCCCTCCCCCCCCCCCAGCATATGAAAATTCTGCCTAAAGCACTACTCCCTCCCCTATTGCCTACTCTAAGCCTAAATTCAATACTCAGAATTTTCATTAAATACTTACTTTTTCTCGAATAGACCAATACAATAAAAATAGAAAAAACTAACAGCCTCATGTTGTTCCCACCTAGAAGCTACTATAAGAACTTGTCGGTATAAAACACATTCATTTTTCTCCTAACTTTATATACAACTTGCACAATTCCAATTTCAAATAGCTTAAACAAGTGTTTCTTTTATGCATATAATTATGCCTGTTCTTAATGTTTCTTCAACCTCTTTTGGACTATCTGATTCAATAATAACCAGTTTCTCAGCACATGCTTTGAATTTTTCATTGAATTTTGTCAAGATCTTTGTTTTGCAAGAAGCTAAATTCTTGTTAACAAAACTTGTTTGGCTACAAAAAGTTGTTTTATTTTGGTTGTTTCAAAAATTTGTGAGTTCAATTTGTCATTTTCTGTCAAAAGAATTGATAGCATTCATCAAAAAACTCTTATTCATCCTGAGAGTTTTTTGATGTTTTATTGAAACGCTTGCTCGTTTGTATTCTTTGGAGGTGGTGACAAATTTATGATTTTTATCATTTGCATATTATTTGATATACAAGGTTAGTAAAAAAGTATATTTTTGTGATTTTTGGTGCTCGAAAAAATTTTTTGAGACCGGAAAATTTTTTAGTAAAAATGGCCCATTTAGGGGTAATTTTATGCGGTAAATCGATTGCGCGCATTCCCGAAGCATGAAAACGCTTCCTTGATTCTGATTCAAGGAAGTGGATAAATGTGCAAAATGGAGTGCTCTACTTTTTTTCTTTGATCATATTTTATGAAAAGTTATAGGAAATTTTCTAAGGTCAAAACTTCACGCCAGATTAGGGGTCATTCACATATCACGTGATCAATTTCGGAATGTTGAAAACGTTCTAACTTTTTTCCT
Source organism: Acrobeloides obliquus (assembly GCA_034698545.1). NCBI lineage: Eukaryota > Metazoa > Nematoda > Chromadorea > Rhabditida > Cephalobidae > Acrobeloides > Acrobeloides obliquus. Next base: position 10,827 of record JAQGBS010000404.1, read on the forward strand.
GAAGGAATTTCGAAAACGTTTCTTTGCAGATCTCCCTAAAATGGGGTATGGAAAAAAAGTTGGAACGTTTTCAACATTCCGAAATTGATCACGTGATATGTGAATGGTGTTAAGTCGATCCAAACAACAAAAAGAAATACCACAATTGGTGTTAGTTGGATGAAACCGACACCAAAATTGATGCAAAATTAAAGCCATTTTTTGTTGGATCCATTTGCATCCAACAAAAAATGGTGTTAATTTTGCACCAATTTTGGTGTTCATTCATCAAATTAACCAGGGGCGAAAAGGTGCCAGAATGGCATCACCCACTGAGTGAATCATTCACAATCACTCATCACCCACTGGGTGGTATCACCCAATGACCAATCATCACCCAGTGATTGATGGGTGAGTGAATTTTGGGTGCTATCACCCATTTTTCGCCCCCTGAAATTAACACCAAACTTCGGTGTTAATCATCAAATTAACATCAATTCAGTGTTTCTTTTTGTTGTTTCAATCGATTTAACACCAAATGTTTTGTGTGTAGTTCCGGTTATTGAAACGAAAACATGAAGGGTGGATTATATATATAGAGCAAATTATAAAAGTAAACCAAGAAACTATTGAAAAATATATGTATAAAAACTTTGTTGAAGATTTCATTTAAAGTTTGCACAAATGTCACGACAATGTCCAATTGATCGTCCGATTTAAATCGCGAATTGAAAGATTAAACAAGAATGAACAATATATACTTTTTTGAAATGGCCCCGATTTTACCATCCATTTGGACGATATCTTTTATCCATGCTATTCAAATTAAGAAACATGACCATTTTTATAAGGTCAAAAATAAATAGATCTAACATGGAACACTCACTATGTGTTACAGGTTTTGCTCAAAAAAGCCCAGTTGGGCTGAAAGTTCAAAAAATGAATAATAATGACAACAGACCTATAGGTCCATGAGGAAGAAAATTTTTGGAGCTACTTCGGCTCTTATACCTTATACCCCGAAGGTGGTCTAAATCGAAAAGACCACCTTCAATGGGGTATAAAATCGAAAAATTTTATTTTTCGAAATTTTCTCAAAAATGAGCCTATTAGGGGTAATTTTATGCGGGAAACATGTTGGCGATGTTATTTTTGCGTAAAATCGCTCCAATTTTTTAGAAAATCGAATTTTTCGACAAAGAAAGTACATATTTCGAAAAAGCTAATATGCAAAAAATTCGATTTTCTAAAAAATGGAAGCGTTTTTACGCAAAAATAACGTCATCAACGTGTTTCCCGCATAAAATTACCCCTAATAGGGTGATTTGTGAGAAAATTTCGAAAAAATAATCAGTGAGTCAAAAAATAAGCAAAAATGACTAGAAATAAGCGAAAATAGCACCCCTACATGGGCTTCTAGATCTATCGCTATCAATCTGGGCTGAGCGATAGCTAGTTGAATCCCTGAGGATGCGACCGTACCCCCGAAATCGAAAAAATTTCTTTATAAAAATATAAAAATAAGAAAAAATTTGAGCAACTTCATTGGAAAAAATGAGGTTGTTGGGGTTTCGCACTCCCGAAATCGAAAAAATCAAAATCCTGAATACGCTACTGGTCGCCATTATTATTCATTTTTTATGAAATTTCAGACCGAACTGGACTTTTGAGCAAAGCCTGTAACACATAGTGAGTGTGTCCATGTAAGATACAAATAGCAGATTTATAAGTAAGAAATGTAAGGCGAGGAAATCTCCTTTAATCTTACTTAGTGCTCGACATTATTCCCATTTGATTAATGACAACAAAATGTTATTCAAAGATATTTTGTTTAAAATAAACTTCGAGAAAACCGAGCTTTGGGTGTCACATAAATTTTGTAAGGATACTTATTTTGATCATGAATTTGATCGATTTCTAGAAAGATTCGCTCAAAAAGTCCTCTACCAAAGTTGTAGATCTTGATTTCTTCTACAATTTTCTTCAAGGTTACTTTTGATGAAAATCGATAGAAAATGAGAAAATCGCACGAAAAAGTAATAAACCTTAAAAAATCTTGTGACATAAAGCTATGTTTTCTTAAACAAGGTGCTTTAAAAATTTAGAAGAAATTTTTCAAATTAAACCATTAAAAATCAAGTCCGTCATAAAATTCCATCTACTCATCACGAGAAATTAATATAAAATTTCCCTTTTACAAAAGAAGCCGCTAGAGAGCTGTGATGTTTAAGGAGAGGCATAGGTGTGAATGATAAAATAAGGGAAGCCTGTCCGCGGAGCGTTCGATGCCGACCACTATCTATCAGCCGAAATCAACAAAATGGCTTATACTCGGAAGGAGACAAACACATACAGTTTACGGCTGCTAGAAAGGACCAAACAAGGAATGAGAAGCTTGTGAATGAATGAATCAGGTTCACTTTTCGAAATGACCTTTTTCGCCATTTTAAGTAGCGTTACGAATATTCTCACATTACTAGCCACGGGTATTTTTTCAAATCGGGAATCAACTATATTTTTTCATTTGGAAATTATTACAAGAAAATGAAGATCCAAGTTGAAAAAAGAAAACATTTAGAGAAGAATAAATGAAAAGTGGAATTTTCGAAAAAAATATTAGGGCGACCAAAAATAAAATTTTCGGGAAGGAGCCCCATAAAAATTTGAGAGCTTTTTCCCTGGGGAGACGCAATCAACAGGATTCCAAAAACTGATACTTTTTTGAAGTAATTTTATGGAAAAATATCCTCTAAAGGCTTAGGCCTAGGCTTAGACTCAAGCCTAAGTTTAGGTTTAGGCTTAACCTTGGACTTAAGCTTAGGCTTAACTTTAGGCTTAGGTTTAAGCCTAAGGTTAAGCCTAAGCCTATGCTTAAGCCTAAGCCTAGGTTTAAACCTAAGCCTAAGCTAAGACTTAGTCTTATCCTTAGGCTTAAGCCTAAGCCTTTAGAGGATATGTTTCCATAAAATTACTTCAAAAAAGTATCAGCTTTTGGATCCTGTTGATTGTATCTTCCCAGGAGGAAGAGCTCCAAAATTTAGTGTGCGAAAGAGGGATCTCGCAAAAAAAAACATTTGTAAATCCCTCTACCGCATTTGATTTTTTAAAGAAAATCCCACACCACAATCTCGCACATAGACAAATAACCGTTATTGATGTCTTACCGAATCTCGGAATTGTTTGTGCATCGGAGTTGACGATTTCTCCTGTGACGCTTCGAACGATAAGCTGTCAACTCGAGTCCGACTGTCCGTTTTTAGCCATATTGAAAATTTGCCATCATTGGCCAAGGAAGAACAACGGTGGGTCATTTTATTCTCACCATTGGAAAAACGATTATTCTGAAAGCAGAAACACCTGTTGAATTCTTTAGATATGTTGCAATAGATTTTGATAGTAGGTGGATGATAATAACCGAATTTTCTAATAAGAGTTAATAAAATTACCTAAAAAATTTTTAAAGGACCAGTCCGGTCGGAAAAAAAGTTGCAATTTTTATTTATATTCTGATAATTCATGATGAAAAATGGGCATATTTTTTGCTATTACAGTAAAGTACCGAGAGGCGAGTGGCATATTGCTTTTCTCGTCAACACGACCACGCAGGGATGCATGTTGGCGGGAAAATCAAGCTCAGTATACAGTCAACTCTCGATTTAGTGACATCCCCGGGGAGGGTGTCACTAAATCGAATCGGAGGGAGGATGCCACTAAATCGAGTTTTACTTTATACTTTTGCAACGCATCCCTGCGTGGTCGTGTTGGCGGGAAACTAAATCGAGAGTTGACTACTGAGTCACTAAATCGAGAGTTGACTACTGAGCTTGATTGTCCCTCCAACACGACCACGCAGGGATGCATGTTGGCGGGAAAATCAAACTCAGTATATAGTCAACTCTCGATTTAGTGACACCCCAGGGAGGGGTCATTAAATCGAATCGGAGGGAGGGTGTCACTAAAGTTTTACTGCATTTATACTTTTGCAATGCATCCCTGCGTGGTTGTGTTGGCGGGAAAATTTTCAGTGAGGTCACTAAATCGAGTGTTGACTGTATACTGAGCTTGATTGTCCCTCCAACACGACCACGCAGGCATACATGTTGGCAGGAAACAACGCTCAGCATTCATAAAAACATATATAAAATGGTGATAAATGCCTTCCTTATAACCTAATTTTTATAGAAAACATATATGGATCTTGATGGACAATTAAAACAAGCGGAACCATCTTTTCAATAGCAACAATCATTTAGAGATCAGAATGAGACTAGGAACCAGCAGCACTTTAGAAACGATCAGTTGACAATACGAACAAAAAACTCCATCAAATAGGCGCTTTCTTTTCGATCTGACCGGCTATATATTTCACTGGGGGAAACAATTCTTTCTTTCGGAATAAGACAGTTTCCTCCGAGTGACCGAGCAACAAGGTGGGAAATTGTCCTCATTTCTGATCGTTCTCTCTGGGAAGCTGGTCATGCGCACAATAGTCGTTTTTATGCTATTCAAATTTTTTCTTTGCGGAAATTAAATAATGAAGGTGTGCGCTAAGTATTACCGCATTTTTAGGAGATTTCGATTTATATATATATAGAACAAGTTTTGGGTAAATTTGAACGTGCTCTTAAATTAATTATTTTATTGTACAGGGTGTATCAAAGGAACCGGAATTTGGGCGATTTTTTCATGTTTTTTTCGATCCGAAATTTTTTTCAAAAATTACCTTACTAGGGCTAATTTTATGCAAGAAATCGATTGCGCGCATTTCCAACGCTTCCCTGACCCTGAATCAGGGAACTGGAGTGTGTATATTGAAGCGAAAATTTTTAGATTTTCTGCCTGATAATGATTTTCTTGGGGTAAATTTATGCGGGGAATCGACTGTGCGCATTTCCGAAGCTTGATAACGCTTCCCTGATTCAGTGAATAGGGAGTGTGTATTGAAACGATGACCAATAATACATCAATTTTGCTTTGACTCAGGATCAGGGAAGCGTTCTCAAGCTTCGGAAATGCGCGCAATCGATTCTCCGCATAAATTTATCCCCAGAAAATCTTCAAATATTCAATTTTCGCTTCAATACACACTCCGATTCCCTGATTCAGGGTCAGGAAATGCGTTGGAAATGCGCGCAATCGATTCCTCGCATAAAATTAGCTCTAATAGAGTCATTTTTGAAAAAATTTTCAGATCGAAAAAACATGAAAAAATCGCCCAAATTCCGGTTTTTTTATACACCCTGTAATAAAAATTTATCATCTACAGTCGATTAAATCGAAGGCTTTGGCGGCTAGCTCGACGTGTACCATAATTCGAAGCCATTGTCGCATAATTATTGTTTGAACAATGGGGTAGAAAATTCTTAAGGCCAAGAGTTAGCAAAGCAACTGTTTCTTCAGGTTCCGCACTTTCCGATTTTAACGGTTTCATCGCACCAAATAGACTTTTTATTGTGCAATATTTTCGTTTGCGGCCTTTATATATACGGTAAATGATGAACATCACGATTACCAAAAGCAATATGCCGAAGCAAAATGAAACACTAATTAGAGCTATATGTGTTGCTGGGTACCTTTCATCAGTTATTACAACAGAAACTTGGTGTAATTGAGCCGTACAGTCCTAGAATAGCATTTATTATTGGTCGTATATCAGGCCAAGAGGGTACAGTACCCCTCACCACTCATCCTCGGACCTTCCGCCTTTATAGTCATTCATCCATCCATGAAGGTTCGTGTACCCCCTCCAAAAACAAAAAAACGTTTCGAAATATCAATTTTCGAAACATCAAACGACCATTTTGATTTCAATTGGAATTTATGTCCGCATGAGGTTATCCCATTTGGGCAGTTAGCAAACTATCAACATACCGCTTCATCACTATGAAATCCACAGTTATCAATATTATCACAAAACAATTCTCGGCTAATACAAAACACCGGGTGATTTGGGCATTGTCGAAAACGAGCATGAAAGGGTGGGCATGCAAAGCGTACTGCTGTCAGAACTACAGTCACAGAATCAGATAAACTGGCCAACAGTGCTGGAAGAAATCTTATGCCTACTGGGGATTCAAAATAATGCACCTAAAAATAGAGATCGGTCAAAATCAAAAAATTTTCAAAATTTGGGATCAAAATTTTGACCGACAAAATCAAAATTTTGATGCCCAAATTCCCTGTTTTTTCACCAAAAAATTACATTTTCTGCTTAAAAACAAGCATTTTTAAATTTTGCCTGCGGCGCAGATTTTTTGCTTTTATAGGATTATATCAAAAAGTTTTTCGAAAAATCATAAGGATGGACCAAGGTGATTAACAATTTTTTTGAAAAAATCAAAAACGCCACTGCTAACGATGGTAGCTATAGAAAAAATTTAAATTAAATTTTGGAAAATCTTACCCAATAGTGTAAGCATCCAAATTTGAACTTTTCTCCATTGATTTCCAACGTTAATAATGAATCCAAAATAGAACATGTCTCATGGCGAATTTCGATTCGATTCGTAACTGTCATTATAAATCCGGAATAGACATTCGTATCAACTTCGAGAAAAACCTGAACAACAGACCATAAATGACAAATACAGACCAACAATACACAGCTTCCCTAACTCCCAAAGAAATGTTTATGTTAAAAAATAGCTATAAAAAAATGCTATTTTGGAAAAGAATAAGTCGAAGAAGTGGCCTAACTCTTCCTCCATGGATTCCCTTATTATTCGAAACATTTTCTTATTTTAAAAATTATTTTTACAAAAATTTTAAAATTCAATTTAAACAGCAAGTACAGCATTTTTCTCAGCTCAATGAAACGAATAAAATGACACCGAAATTTTTCATTTTGGAGACCGAATTGGGTTATTGAAACGAAAACTTTTCGTTTAATAACCCAACTCGGTCTTCAAAATGCATTATTTTTATATCATTTTATTCGTCTCATTGAGCTGAGAAAAATGCTGCACTTGCTTTTTAAATTAAATTTTTGTAAAAATAATTTTTAAAATAAAAAAACGTTTCGAATCGTAAGGGAACTCCCAAATGTGAAAGGCAAAAAATTTTGTCCAGATTTTGAGAAGAAAATATTGCCCCCTCCTCGTCGATGAATCCTAGATATAGGCTTGAATTAAAATTTGACCTCTTGATAATGTGATGGTCTGTATGGTGATACTTGTATTAAAAAATTCAGCACAACCGAGGCATTGATAAGCATTTAATTATCATAAATAGGACTATGCAAAAATATTATTAGAATATCAGATTACTTTGCCGACTTGTCACAATTAATCGAGAAGAGAGCCTTGTAAATATAAATATCATATCAGAATCATCTAAATCTTAGTAAGAAAATAGCAAAGCAGATGATGTTTAGCGGATATGTACATAGAAATGTCCATAAAGTAGCAAATCAACCAATCATTCATGCATAACAGGAAGGAAATGGGCAAATTTTTAAATTACTACTTTCTTGGACTCTAACATTTGCATAAAGGATGATTTGATGGCTATAGTAAGTGCTCTAGTTATATATTTTATTTAGCTTTTATTACAAAAAACGTATTCTGTGCATATAAATCAAATTACTTCGAATGTTTATTTTACCCGTGAACATAGAAAATTATATATATTTTCAAGAAAAACTATTTTTTTAACTTGATTGTCTTTAAAAGATAAAATTTCAAAATAAAGAGTCAGAGTGTAAAAAGTTCGGAGCTACTTCCGGCTTTTACACCCCAATGAACATGGTCTAAAATCAAAAAATCTTATTTTTTCAAAAATCACCTTATTAGGGGTAATTTTATGCGGGAAACACATTGGCGATGTTATTTTTGCGTAAAATCGCTTCCATTTTTAAGAACGCCATTTTTTTCAGCACTAATATCGTTTTTTAACGTTTTTGCCTAAGGCCTAAAGCATAAAAACCTAAGCCTAAGGCCTAAAAAATAAATTTAAAGCCAAATATTTTTAGTGCTTAAAAAAATATTTGCGCATTTTTAATATGCAAAAGTTCAGTTTTCTAAAAAATAAAAGCGATTTTACGGAAAAATAACATCGCCACGTGTTTCCCGCATAAAATTACCCATAATAGGGTGATTTTTGAGAAAATTTCGAAAAATAAAATTTTTCGATTTTAGACCTCACGTTCAATGGAGTATAAGAGACAGAGTAGCTCCTAAAGATCTTCTTGAATATACAAATTTTTAATCTAACAAAGAATTTTCAATTCAATCATGGTCTCTCAACAAGGTCGTCGATAAACTCTTCCAATTGAGTTTCGTCTACAAGGCCTTCAAAGCGATTCACAATTTCGCCATTTTTAATTGCCAGGACTAAATTATTTTTAAGTAAATTTTGTACAAAATTGAGCAAAAATGATCATTTTATAGGAAATTTTAGCAAAAAAAAATCAACAAAGATCAATTTTAAGCAAAAATGATTCAAAATAAGCGAAAACGGCAACCCTGAATAAAACATACCAGTGGGCACAGCACGGATATTAAAACGCTCTGGCAAAGATTCAGCAAAATCGACATCAATTTTAGCCAAAGAAACCTAAAACAAAGTTACAGTGTTGTAAGGCTCTATGATTTTTCGCATACGAACTTTGACACAACGAATTTTCGCAAAACGAATTTCGGCATACGATTTTTAGAACAGAAATTTTTTACAAATAAATTTTCGCACACTCGCTCTAAAAAAACTACTATGTCAGATGTTTTTTATGCCATTTTAAACGCCATTTTTGAAATGATGCACTTTGGACGATTAAATAAAAAAAACCCTCTGTTCCTGCAACTGTACCTTCCGCTCTGAAGGGTCTGGTTACACCAATATTTAAAAAAGTTTGTTTAAATAGAACCTTACCTTGCCATCACGGTTCGTAACTTTTGCTTCAAGAATAGGTCCTAAGACCTTGCAAGGCCCGCTAAACAACAATATACAAGTGTTTATATCAAGAATGACTTACCACCAATCTGCATAAAAGTCAACCAAAACAGGACGCTCAGCATTCGTAACCTTTTCATCAAATTCTTCCTCAGTCTCCACATTAAATATGGAATCGTCAGAATGGTCGGATATATAACGCAATGAGTCCAACTAAAAAAATATTTACTAGCAAAAATCCATTGCATAGTAATGATTTTCAGTAATCTAATGTAAAATTTGGTACTACTAAGGATTAGCCAATTTAACGTAATTTTTTTTCAAAAAATTTGTTTTAGCTTTTTTCTTTGGAAATGACCTTTCTAGAGGATAAAATTATGCGGAAAATCGATTGCGCACATCGGCAAAACATGAAAATGAGTTTTTTAGAGAAATTCTTGCAAATCAGGCAAACACAAAAAAGTAATTCACGACCTCTTTAGGACGCATTTTAAACAAGAATCACATGCTTATAAAGTATATACGGCTCATTTTCCAAAAAAATTCATTTTCATGTTTTATCAAAGCAATCGATTTCCCATATAAAGTTACCTCTAGAGAGGTTGTTTCCAGAGAAAAGCTAAATTTTTTTTAAATCACGTTAAGTGGAGTCGCTAATCCGTAGTAATACCCAAAAAATTTTTTAAAACCCTAATTTATACTACCAAATATTTGTTTCACATTTAACAATGATACCTTTACAGCTCTATTAAAAACGGGCATCAAATTAGTTGTGATTTTATCGGCGGAATAGCATTTTTGCAAGTTCATTAAGCCAAAAAGACCTCGACTAATCATTCGATGAGAAAACATCTTTTACTCAATTAGAAACCCTAAATATAAGAACTTCCACTTCCTTGTAAAATAAAGATTAACCAAAAGTATTTAGAATATAACTTTATGGCAATTATTGTATTTTTTTATTATTCATTTATAATGTAAAAAAAGAAATTAGCAATATTCGGTACCGTTTTTCTAAAAATATTAATTTAATAAACAATTAAACAAATATACTTAAGCAGGGCTCAGAATGAAAAAATATCAAAAAATCAAAATTTCAATTCAAGAACATTAAAAATATACTAGATCAGGGTTGCAAATGAAAAAATTTGAATAAAAATCAGATTTTCGATCCAAAAATCAGACAGACAATTTCTGCTTGCCAAAATCAGAACATTTCTGATAAATCAGACTCATTCCGAGCCAGGTATTTAAGCAATTTCATATTCTAAAAATAAAGCAAAATTATTTTGTCAGAAATATTGTTAAAAGCGGAACCAAACTCTTGGGCATACCATACATAAAACATTAATACAATTGAGCAACAAAATACCAAAAATAAAAAATAGTCAATGCTTTAAATTCTCAAGGTCATAAACAAAAAAAGCTGTGTTATATTGAGGTCTCAGCTCTTCCTACAATATAAATCACAACACAATATAGTACCAACCGTATACTTTATATCATATGCTTCAGTTGTCACGTCATAAACTTAATCGAGTTATAGTTTAAAAAGGAGAAGGTAGTTGAAGAGTTATTGCAAAAAATTTTTTCGACAAACGTAAAAAATGTTCGAAACAATGAAAAAAATTTTTGAAGTCTGTCCAGACGAATTTCAAATTCTCTGGAGTTCCACGTTTTGGCGTGTTAATCCGAGCTCAAAAATTCATAAAAATGAGAGCTAAATATTGGTCAATTTAAAAAACTGAACTGAAGCATATAAACATATAAGGTACAAGGTTAAATATTATTTCCTTCGCTATCACTTGACGATTCGGTGTAGACCCTTTTTGCCAAATGGTAACCTTCATGACATAATTTTTCAAGATTTTCAATTCCGTGTTGGCGATCTTTAGCCTGTTTATTTTGCCATGTGGTAAGCAACAAATTCGAATACAGTTGAGAGTTGATAACATGCAGATAATGTTCTGTTTCTTCACCAAGAGGGAATAGCAATTCGAAACCGCCCTTACGCGCCAATTCGTCTTCAAAGTCTAAAAACAATACAATATCTCTGTCAAATGGCAATGTTCCAAAAAGCTAGGCGCGCATAGCCTAATGGCTAGGATACTGAAATGCCATCTTGAATGATGAAGGTTTAACCCAAGATTTCATCGTTCGAACATGTTTGTCATTAATAAAATCTTGAGTTATAATAGAACCTCTGGGGAACAAACCCTCACGTTCAAGATAGCGTTTCAGTGTCCTAGCCATTCAGCCATGCAAGCCCAGCTTTTTGGAATTGCGCCATGTTACAGAGTTGACTCATTAGTCAAAAATAGAATCTCATATTTTCCCTATTTTTCCAAAAGAAAAACTATTTACCTATCAAACACCGTACATCAGCATCTGTGAGATTTTCAATAATATCTGCTCGAATCTCCTAAAAACTTAGTAAAATTGACGATCTTGTTAAAAAAATCAACCTTATTCAAGAGGTAATGCTCCAAATGAATCCGCTCTTTTTGAATATGTAATTCGCTTTTGTGTTGAATGTGATTCTTCACTCGATAATTCAAAGTCTTATCAAAGAAATCAAAACTAGA
>JAQGBS010000405.1:0-22276 GCA_034698545.1 Acrobeloides obliquus
GGCTGTGTTTCGCGTGAATATGGTTGTGAAATTGCTGGACTTCAGGCTGTTGTTCGCCTTCTTGTTACTATTTTACCTCAAAATGCTAAACTTTTGGAGCCAGATCTTCATTGTAAGTAGCATATTTATTGGAGCCAAAAATATGTGCACAGCGTTCCAGCATCTGAATTCTGGGCTGAATCGTCGGGGTTGGGTTATCTGTGGGCTGAGTTGTTCTGGGTTAAAGGGGTTTTTTGTTGAGAGGGTTTGTCTTATGTAGAATATTTTGGCAGGGTGACCAGATTTTGAAATTCGCATAATTAATCAAGTTCAATTATTATGAAATTTACTCATTAAAACTCGAAAATTGTTCTTAAGAACCTTTGGACTCTATTGTTATTCGTAAATTTTAGTAATTCGAAATTAGCTAATCTAATTTTTTTTAGTGTCGGAAAAAGTGCTTCAAGCAAATATGGCAGCCATTCGACACGCTCGATGGTTTGAAGAAAATGCCACCCAATCTTCGGTTAAAGTACTCGTACGAATTTTAAAAGACATGAAAAGACGCTATGAAGGCTTACAAGGACTTAGCATCTGGGCCATTGAATTGTTGGTGCGTTATATTTGAATTTAGTAACTAAGATTTTGTTATAAAAGATAGGTTTTAGACTTGGTCTGTGTACCGGTTCTGTTAAATTCCGGTCATTTATACTGTTTCATTCCGATTCCGTACTCTAGTTCTGTTTCGGGCAGATCTACTTTCAGGGCCATAGGAGCTCCGAAATTGGGGGAAGGCTCACGATTCATTTTTGAGAAAAAATTTTCAATCTCTTCAAAATCCTGAACTCGTGATTTCCCGGAAAACAACCTATAACACTATTCATTTTCAGTCTCATTACTGTGTCATTCATACACTGGACCGTAACCCACTGCCGCTATCGCATGCGTTTAAACGCTTCTTCATGCTGCTATCAGCTGGCCTTTTGTTGCCGACTTCACCAGCTCTTGTGGATCCATGTGATCCTGCCACTCGTATTAATTACAATATTTCTATGGAAAATATGGTAAATTTACGATTTTTATTTTAAAATGGGGTTTTTGAAGCCAAAAATGTGTCTAAAAAAATTGAAAGCTAAGGTTAGTCGGAGAAGAAAGGACTATAAAAATAAAAAATTGGGTCTCATGGTGTTGATTGTCTTTTGTAGGCTATTCGACTTTTTAATGGCCCTAAATAAAGATGTAAATATTTCCGCTGAGGTATTTTATAAAATAAATACTCTGGCTCCCAAAATTTACGATATGAAAAAATTCTGATTTAAGAAATTCGAAATGACGAAAAAAATTATAAGCTTAAAGTTAAGAATAATTGTTTAACCCATTTTTAGGACAGCATTTGTAGCACCGCACAAACTCTTCTTCGTGTTATTTTGCATGGTGGAATTGACCATGTCTTGGGATTGGATCCAAAGGGAGCAAGTAAGTAGCATCTTGTGTAATTTTTTGGTACTAGTATGAAGTAGGAAGCCCACGCCAAAACATTCCCAAAATACCCCTTTAGTGGTAATTTTATGCGCAGAAAATCATGAGAAGTACATGATAAAAAATTCAAAAATCATTTGATCTTCCTTTTGTTTCTTCGCCCCGATAGGCGAAACAAATTTTTATTGAAAACATTTTTTAAAGCTTAAAATGCTTAGAAAATGTAAATTTTTGGTGAAAATTTTGCTGTAGTCCTCGAGTTGGAGAAATTTTATTTGAAAAAGAGAAATTTTGGTGAAAAATCATAGAAAAATTGTAAACGTTATCCGGCCGACTCACCTCTGTTAGCAACCGTTAGAAAATTCAGACCCTCCTTTTTGCAAACGTAATTTATGGACGGCCCTTAGTACCCAATTTTTAAACAACCACTTGTAGCTATCACAACCGAGATGAGCATTTGGGGAGATGTTGTTGTGACGCCGTTGGAAAAAGCCTATTCGGAAGCCGATATGGAACCATTCTATAGAGACGATCAAAATGGCATGGAAACCGAAGTAGCTTAATAAAAAATACCAATATTATTTATTTTGTTAAATTATTCAATTTATGGTTTTATTTTATGTTATATTCAATATCTCTCTTGATATATGCCCTCACAATTGAAGTTTTTGATATTTGATTTGATGGTTTCAAGAATTTAAAAGTTATTTTCTTATTGGGTTGTGCCAAAAATTCGTGAACTTCACTTTTACTTTAAAAATGAGAAGTAAAAGTGAAGTGCATGAATGTTGGGAACCGACGATCTTATTTGATCAACATCTCATTTTATGTTCTCAATTTTTTTACGGTTTATTTTTTATGATGTATTGGGATAAATAAAAGTGCAAATTGTATGCGTAATATTTTAATATAAATATATTGTCATTATGGTGGGCTAGGACTCAGAATCCTACTACATTAAACGTATATTGCTTGTTATAGATGACCTCTATCTAGCTACAACGGGGGTCAAAAATGAAGGTCCTATTAATGACATTAAATTCTGCTGTTTTTGAGTTCTAGGGGGTTTTGCGGTCGAAAAACTCGATTCCGAGCGTTTTGAGTCGCTCCGAACTCAATTTGACCAAGTTCTGATGGCTTAAATTGTTGCCGGCTTCAAACTTTTGCTTTGTATCACTTGTGGTACCGTTTTGTTTGTCTGTATTCAATTTTGCATTATTTATAAATAAAAATATTTACAATAACAATTAAATTTTTTATTCTTCTAACAATTTTTTATATTGTTCGTAGAGTTGGTTATCAGTAGGAAAATCATATCTACAATTGGGACAAGTTGAGGCTGACATAAACCACTCTATAATACACTTTCTATGAAAAGTGTGCTGGCATCGCAGCATAGTTAGGCTTTTTCTCGGTTTTTCCAAATATCCTCCCAAACATATGGGGCATCTTTCTAAAATGTACTATACAGTTTACTGTAATAATATGATCTGGGGACAGAGGTGTGCACGGGCCGTCCTGGCCTAGGTCGGACTAAAAAATACCGGTCTGACTTGACAAAAATTTGAGTGGCCTGAGGACAGGCCATGCCAGCCGGACTGGTCTAGTTCATGCATGTTCTCTGCCTTCCAGACCTCCATGCGGGACCTATAAAAAAATTTCAATTTTTTCTTAAAAAATTGACAATTTCTGATGATTTTCAACTTAAAAATGCAAGTAATTTGATTCGTGTAGCGCTAGTTCAAACCCGAAAAGACGACAAAAAATTTTTGCATTTTGAAAATTTATTTTGAACTTGCGCTTTTAGTCAAAATATTGATAAGGGGCTGTCCTTAAATTACGTTTGCCAAAAAATTGGATTTTGGACCCCCTCCCTCTGTTAGTTTTTTTCTTAGAAAAATTTTAATGGAGTGTTAGATTTTCAGAGACCCCTTCCCCTCCCTAAAAGCAAACGTGATTTAGGGACAGCCCCTAATGAAAAAAATACCATCATGAAAATTTTCATCATATTTTATATATGGCAAGGTATTAATAATACGATTTGAAACGGGAACTGGATCCGTCCATGCATAGTTCCAATGGATGAGAAGTTTTGCTAGAAGGCGATTGATAAATTTTGGGTCAATGCCTTCATTCCAGCGGTCGGTGTCTAAAATTTGAGTTAGTTTGTTTCGAGAAAGTCTAAAAAGTTGGGTTGCATAGGGCACTCTATCTTTCTTTTCATCTCTTACGGACGATACTTACCGGTCTTTCCTTATGCAGACATTCCTTACAGGTCATCCCTTACCGATCTGTCGTTAGTTTCTCCATCACAGAAATATTTCCATGAAAAGTGATGTCCTACTATTGAGATCACGACAAACAACTGTGTAGGACACACTTTTTGTGACAAAAATATAGAATAGCCGGGTAAGAAATGACCGGTAAGGGTCGACTGTAATGGTAAGGGTAAGAAATGATCTAGTGCCGTGGCATAGCCAAGTGGCTAGGATGTCAGTCTTTCATTTTATTGATGATGGTTCAATCCCGCAGGGTCAAATTTCAAAAATTATTGTATTAAAAAAGTTTCTTGGAATTAAGAATTTTTGAGATTCAACTCTGATAAGATCGAACTCGCATCTATAAGATGAAAGACAAGCAGAATTGTAATTTTTGTCGAGATTGATTTTTCACTTTTTTCCCGAAAGTGCAAAGTATGCACTTTGCAGTCTTTTAGTGAAAAAATCGAATATTCAAAATTCCAAATCGTCTTAATTTTTGGTGCACTTTGCACTTTTTTTACTTTCATGCATTTTCACTTTGCACTTTTAGGGCCGCCACTAATACGTTCGGACGGCTCTCGAACGGACTTTAGTCCACTAATAACTTCACTAATTGCGTCCGGACGCATTCGGGCACATCACTAATAGGCGTTCAGAAACGTTCGGGCGCTTGTCCAAACATTTCCGAACGCGTCTGAACGCGTCCGAACGCCTATTAGTGATGTGTTCAAACGGAATTAGTGATAAATTAGTGAAGTCAACAATTTCCGAACGAATTAGTGGCGGCCCTTACTTTTGTGCAATAGGCCCCAGATTGGGGGGATGTTTTCTGTAAATTTTCAGGTTTATGAGGAAATTTTTGGGAAATTTTCCATTATCTTCCTAGAAATTTAAAATTTTCCCAGGTGAGGGGGGGGGGATTTTCCACAAGTTCCTCTCATAATTACGACGCTGAAGACAGGCGACTAGTTACTTAACTATACAGCATTTTTTAGACGGACTTTTTCCCACCACTAATTTTCTAAAAGTTACCATCATCCGAGCCATCCATATCTTCATACAACACTCTTTTTTGTTTATTCCTATATGTTTGCTGACTTAACCGAGTAACATTATTAGTAATATCTAAGCATCGAAGTCCGAAAACCAAAATTACAAATAAATTGCTGATCATAAAAAAGATATGTAAGGCGGATGTTTCGACTAAAAATAACAATTTATCACACATGATGCAGTGGCAAGCATCTCACTTACGCTCATATGGTCGAGGGATCGATTCCGCTATGTTCAAAAAATTTGTCTAACCGATTAAAAAAGTTTTTAAAAGGAATCCTCAATTGTTCGTAGAATTTTTGCCTTTCATTTTTCCCTTGAAACAATATCCACCACATGGGCAAGGTGGGGGGGGGAATGTCCGATGAGAGGGTCCCCCCGGGCTAAGTTAGCGACCTTTTTTTTGGTCGCTCCAAGCATAAAATCCCTTGTGACTCACAAGGGGTACAAAAATCGAATTATCAAAAAAACTCCAGATTTTTCCCCTATAAGCATAAATTTTATAGCATATAGAGAGATGTAAGCTTCTTACTTTGATCAAAATCACTAAAATCTTTCTCGCAAGTACATGGCTTCCACTCAACAAAACTATGTGGATAATTACTAATATTTGGAGAATAGCAAAAAATAAAGGCGTCGCCCATTTTTAAAGAACCTCGAAAAGACAATATTTAAAAAAATCTTTCGTCAACTACTAGGAAAATAACATCTAATGGAAGATAAACAACCAAATTTTCACAAAAGTGGAAAACGAAAATTCTTTATCAGCTGTGTGGCATTTATTTATTTCTAAAAAATCGACCTTGCACGTGCTTGCTTGCACAAGGAACTCTGGACTATGTATGTGTATACACGCACACAACTTGTTTACATCAGCAATGGGTCTTTGGGTCTTCAAATGAAGGACAAGAAGGACATATTGATCTCGTTTTTGAATGTTTTCGATTTTCACAAGAAAGAAATTTATTTATATAAGTTAAAAACAAGTTTTATTTTCAAGAAATAAATATAAAACAGGTAGAAAACAGTGTGGAACATGCTAATGAAAAAAGTAAAAAATGTAGATTTTAAAGTTGAACCATGAACTTTAAAGGACTAGTCCATTGAAAAAAGTTGCCATTTTTGTTGATATTAAGAAAATTAAAAAAAGGAATATTTTTTGTTTTTACATTAAATTCTGAATCGTTATCGTTGTTGAGATAACAGAGGTCGAAACAAGTCCAAGTTCGGCCCTACGGGCCTAGGCCTGGATCACAGGTGTACAAACACCCCCCCCCCCCTGAAAATTTTGACATTCTGCAGGCGAAAAAAACATAGGGGACCAAGGTGTGGTTCTTTATGTATCAATATAAGGTATGTACATTTGAGAGTGGTTAACTTTTTATAGGAAAATTTATTGCCAGTAAATTTGGTATAGAAAGATTCCTTACATGTTGAGGCGTCTTTAAAAAATCAATGCCGTTTTTATTCATCACTTGGCTACTTAGAAAAATTTTATACAAAAATGACAAAATTTAGCCTATTTTGGGGTACTAACTTGTTTTGTTTTGACTCTAGCTCCTCGGAATTGAGGATTTAAGAGACGATATCTCGAAAGTTCAAACTTCCTGCGGCACTAGGCAAACTGAGTATGTAATATGAAATTTAGATGCAAAAGAAACATATTTGAGCATTTGAAATGGTGTGCAACCTTTAAAAAGATCAATTTCGGCCCATATAAATGTTGGGCATTACAGGAATATTAAAGGTGCTTTTTACACTTTAGTATTTTGAGCATATCTCTTGAAGGTTAAATCCAATTTCGATGATCTTGGTGTCGTTGGATTGCTGGTGATGCGGGCTACAACTTTTATATATGGGGTCATTTCGTGGAAAAAGTTGTCGAAAAATTAGGATTTTTGAGAAAATCCTGTCCCCCCGAGGGGTTACAAATTCAAAGAAGTGCCTTTAGAAAAAACTTTGTTCCCACCCGCATCTCCGTTTGACCCTAAAAATTATCTTCAATACCCTAATTTGTTTTTTTACTTGGTCCCGGGCCAAATCTCGTAAGACGAAAAATATTTTGCTGGCTCAGAAACTCAAAAACCTGATTTTACGTTGATTTTTTGAATTTTCTAACCTGTCTAAAAAATCTTAGATAATTTTTTTCGGCCAAAATTTCTATCTGGCCGATGTATTTCAATATGATGAACATTTCTAGCGTGGTTTCGAAAAAATCTGAGAAACTTCGATTTTTGAGCCATTTTACACGGGGGACGTAGTAGTAGGGGTAATTTCAAAAAATTTTTTTTGAATTTCTGCAAAAATGACTTTTCTAGGGGTAATTTTATGCGAAAAATTGATTGCGCGCATCCTCGAAGCTTGAAAATGCTTTCTGGACCCTGATTCAGGGAAATAAGAGTGTGTATTGAAGCGAAAATATGAAAATTTTAGATTTTTCTTCTAAAATCACCGTTCAAGGGGTAATTTTATGCGAAAAATCGATTGCGCACATTTCCAAAGCTTGAAAATACTTCCTTGACCCTGATTTAGGGAAATAAGAGTGGGTATTGAAGCTCGCATAAAATAACCCCTAGAACCATGATTTTAGAAGAAAAATTCAAAATTTTAATATTTTCGCTTCAATACACATCCTTATTTCCCTGAATCAGTATCAGGAAAGCATTTTTAAGCTTCGGGAATGCGCGCAATCGATTTTTCGCATAAAATAACCTAGGGGTTACGGTGATTTTAGAATAAAAAAAAAAAATTTTCATATTTTCTCTTCAATACACACTCTTATTTCCCTGAATCAGGGTCAAGGAAGCATTTTCAAGCATTGGAAGTGAACGCAATCGATTTTTCGCATAAAATTACCCCTAGAAAAGTCATTTTTGCAAAAATTCAAAAAAATTTTTTTCGGAAGTGCTGCTGCAAAGTTTACCCCCGTTTAGTTATGCGTAATGGTTGAGCTTAAAGTTCAAGCTTTTCCCGCGAGTGTACTTATCAAAATAAGTCGTAATTTTTCCTTAAAATATTATAATCTGTATGTCCACAAACCAATACAAAGTGCAAACAGTTCAACTTCCTTGACGAAACCCACGTACGTATATAACATTTTAAAATGCACGAAACCTATGTCTGTCTTTCTATCTGATCAGGAACAAAATTTCAAGCTGATCAGAAACAAAATTTCAAAAATATGCAGATTTTTAAAAATGATAAATAGATTAACTTTTTGTGTCACCAATTTTTTATGAGTCAACAAATGATAAAACATCCACCCTTGCAAATAACATGCGTATTTTCAAGGGCGGCAATGTACGCAATCGCAATAACAATGGAATGAATTATTTCACAAATTTTATTCTACATATATGCAAATGTCATCAAAAATTAGAATAGAAAAATTCTGCTCAAAAACGAATATAAAAGTTACGAAAACTATGGTCAGACGATCATTTTACAGCGTGTCCCAAAAAAAGCAATTTTGGGATTTTTGCACGATTTTTCAATTTTTTTCAATTATTTTAATTTTCACAAAAATAACCATATAGAGGGTTTTCTATGAGAGAAATCGATTTCACGCATTCCCAGACCTTGAAAACAATTCCCTGACTCTGTATTAGCCTATTTTCGTTCCAATACACACATCTATTCTTTGAATCAGGGAAACATTTTCAAGATTCGGCAATGCGCGCAATCGATTCCTCGCATGTAAAAAATTTTAAATTTTTTATGATTCGCTAAAATAAGAATTTCGACCCTGGAAGGATCAAACCCGTGCCAATAACATGCGTGATCAGCGTCACACATGCACAAGGTCTTATGTCAAAATTTTCAATACTACATCATGCATTGCGTTATGGGTCCCCATTTTTCGATTTGGCGACCTTTTTTTGGCCAACGTCAACATAACGCAAAAAAATTTTGCGCCTAAACCGCAAAATTTTGCGTTATGGTCGACCCCCTTGCGTGATGTATAGGGGGTATCATACCCACTTGTTAATGTATGTGCTACATATTTTTAGAAGAACTATTTAGTATTAGCCGTCATTTCGCCAAACGACATATTTTTAAATTTTTTGCCGGATACTACTACATGTCTTACGTAAGCTTGTGCATGTGTGATCAGCGTCCTATCCATTAGGCCATGTGTTCCCAGATTTGTTTGAATTTAGTCATGATTTTTTAAAATTTTTATGAAATAGAGTTCATTTACATATTTCCTATCTGTTTTGAACTCATTATAATCCCTCTACTCATCCATTTTTATGATTCATAATTTATTATGCAAGCTCATTTAGTTCCTCATGTAATCTTTTATTTTATAAAGTACATGGTGATTTAAAAAACCGGATTTGTTGCGATTTTTGAACAATTTTTCAATAATTCTCTTTTTTAATTTTCATCCAAATAACCCTATATGGGGTTTTTCTAGGCAAGGAATCGATTACGCGCATTGCCGAGCCTTGAAAACGCTCCCCTGATGCTGAATTAGCCTATTATCGCTTCATTTGCACAACATCTCTTCCCTGAATAAGGGTCAGGGAAGCGTTTTTAAGGTCCGGCAATGCGCGCAATCAGTTCCTCGCCTAGAAAAACTCCATATAGGAGTTTTTTGAGAAAAGGGTTATTTTAGTAAAATTAAAAAAATTGAAAATTTTTGAAAAATCGCAAAACACTGTTTATCATCCTGTGAATTTTTGAACTTTAATCATCCTGTAGATTTTTGAACTCAGATTAAACTTCCCACATGTATGTTTTGTGACGATCATCCGAACAAGAAAAGAGTTTACCCTAAGTGGCACGATATTTAAGGAGTTCTGTACACGCTTATCGTCAAGTTTTAGGTCTCATAAAAATTTGGTATTGACAGCTATATTTAAAATAAATTTAAAAAACCATAATTGATGGATGGACCGAAGGAAGAGCAGTTGTCGGTAGGTTTAGCAAATTTTCACTATAGATTTATAGGGCATTTCCTGCCAAGAGAAAAAAGTTCATCGCAGATGACATAGGAGCAAGTGTCACAAATTTCATCTTGAACGGAGAGGGTTCTTCCGAAATTAAAAATTATATTTTTTGAACTTTTTTCGATTTTTTATATGTGACCCCTAATACACAAAAAGCGTAATCTCATATTTTACAGGGTGTCCCAAAAAAGGGCACTTTTGCGATTTTTCAAAAAATTCAAGTTTTTAAATTTTCACCAAATAATCTTATAGGGGTTTTCCTATGAGAGGAATTGATTGCACTCATTACTGAACCTAGAAAATGCCTTTCTGACCCTGATTCAGGGAAGTGATGTGTGTATTGAAGCGAAAATAGGCTAAAAAATGGTCATGGAAGCGTTTTCAAGTTTTGGCAATGCTCGCAAACGATTTCTCGCATAGAAAAGCTCCCTATAGGGCTATCTTGGTGAAAATTAAAAAACTTGCAAATTTTTGAAAAGTGACGTTTTTTGGGACATCATGTACAAAAATATAATTTGAAAAAAAGCATTTATAGGACCAGTCCGGTCGGAAAGTGCCATTTTTTGTTGATATCCTGAAAGTTCATGAAAAATGGAGCACCAAAAGTAACGGGAAAAATAATGGGAATTTCGTCCAAAAATATTTTTTTAAACCAAATTTCTGGAGATTCTGGGAAACAGGAAAATTTTGGGCCAAATTTCCGTTTTTCGACCAAATTCCCGTTACTTTTGCCGGAAGCTCCGCTTGGGATCTACGCTCAGGAGCGTCGCTCGGAAGCCAGAGCACCGCAGGCACTCGGTTTCACGTTTATTTAGATGAAAAATCGTAAGAATTTGAAGCACTCCCTCACTCAGCGCTAGATATTTTTGCTCACAGAGCGCATTTCGCGCTCTGAGTTCAATTTTTTGCGCTTTAAGCCTTGTGCTCAAAATTTTTTGATCTTTGCGCCCTGATCCCAGTTTGTACAGTTTCAGAATATCAACAAAAAATGACACTTTTCCGACCGGACTGGTCCATTAATTTACCACCTACAAAAATTAATTATTATTCATAATTATTTACCTACAGTTAAATATCATTTTGTACCGGTCTAGAGTTCTTAAAACTTTAATAATTTTTACAAACTTTCGGAAAGCTTAAACAAAACGATCACTGATCAAAACACCAAGTAGGCTGATCAATCTACGAACTTTGACATAGCTAGTCATGTGGATACATAGGTTTTAAACCCATAAACAAACATAAAAATATCAGAATTCTAAACTTGAGATAGTATGCTTAAAAGACAATAATAGTCTTTGAGGAGTATAAAAAGTAAGGAGGAAATTTACTTAAAGTATCACAAAGATCATTTTGACTAACAAGTATTGTCTGATATTTCTATTTAAAAACTGATGGAAGCCGAGAAAAATGAACCAACAAATGAGGAGATATCTAAAAATTCTAAATCTCCTAAGCCTCCAAAATCTGTTAATTTTAGCCAAACAGAGGAAGTTATTGAGGTAGGAATAAATCTTGAAAAATTTGGCAAAAAAAATTTATGGTTAAGTGGTAATGTTCTCGCTTTTCGTGCAAAATGTTGAAGGTTCGAATCTCGGTTCGTTCCCAAACTTTGTTGCATGTTGATAAATCTTTACATAATTCAATTTTTTGCGCCACTGATACGAAAACCCTGAAAATCAGGCTCGAAAATCAAAATCTAATGCCAATTTTTTAGCCTAAAATAGCAAGAGAAGAAAGCTTTACCATCCCTTATGAAGCTGATGAGTTTAATGAAGAATATCTCGACATCGAGAAAGGTGTCAAAGATGATCCATCTGCCAATGATTCAAAACCGGACACAAAATCGAATATGTCAAGCCTCAAATATTCAGCACCACCCTTGCCAGAAAAGAAATTGCCAAGACAAAGCACAGGAATGCCGAAGAAAAGGGGAAGTTCGATATGGGAAAGATTTTCGTCGAATAAATTTGCACAGAGGTCAATACGAAGGTAAAATTTAATGAAAAGAATAATAAAAAGTTGTGATAAGATGATGAAAATCGATCAGAATGGAGTAGTCGGTAGAGCAACAAACTTTCATATTCAAGGACTGTGATAACAGTGATAACGACTTTTGTGATAACGTTATCACATTATGTGATAATAGCAGCGCAACTGCTATCTGAGCTATAGCAAGGACTGGCCCGTTATCACAAAAATCGTTATCACTGTTATCAAAATGCGTTATCTTATCACTTATCATACCCTTTTATCATGATCACATTGACCATCACTACCTAGCGGGATCGAACCTGCGAGCCTAACGTTGCTTAACTACCCAGATCAGACGGACGGCTTCCTTATT
This sequence comes from Acrobeloides obliquus, assembly GCA_034698545.1. NCBI lineage: Eukaryota > Metazoa > Nematoda > Chromadorea > Rhabditida > Cephalobidae > Acrobeloides > Acrobeloides obliquus. Next base: position 12,075 of record JAQGBS010000405.1, read on the forward strand.
CATTGAGCTATCGCGCGCAAACTTTTTTTCCTATTATGGGCGGAAACGGATTATATGATTAAACCTTGATAATTTTTTCATTTTCCAGAATCTCAACCTACAAAGGTAGGATATCCAAACCAGCGAATGCCTATATCCGGTGGTATTTATTATTTACCTTCTTTTTGATATTCTTTATTTCGTCCGCATTTTGGATCCCTTGTATCCCAGCCGTACGAAGATTTGCCATGGAAATTGTCATTATTGTGCTCATAATCTTGCATTTATTGTGGTTTGCTGCTGTTGTTAATAACTTTCGATATTTGATCAAATTGAGGAGCTTTGCTCATCATAAAATTGATTTTGGCAAGGTAGGATCAGACTCCGAAGGAAACTATTATTTTCTAACACCAAGGCCCATTGCAATCAGAAAATTTTTTAGAAATGCATTTTTTAAGCTAAAATGAGCAAAAATGAAAATTTTTGGTAAAAAAATAGCAGATTGTGGACATTTTAGAACGTGCCAAACATAAAGAAAGTCAAACACCTTGTCGGCATTGCCTTTTATAAAGAACCCATCGAGTTAATGTTTGATACCCTAGACAGCTTAGCCACTCAACCAAATGCTCGTCAAAAAATCAGCGTTTTTGCTGGTATGGAAGAAGGAACACCTGATAAAGAGGAGGTATGAAAAATATCAAAAAATACAAAAAATGTTAAAAATAAACTTTTTTAGAAAACTCGACAACTTAAAGCACTTTATATGGCAAAATTTGACAGATTTTATGTTACTGTGCATCCTAAAGGATTGCCTGGTAATTTTTTAATTTTTCAACAAAACATAGAGCTTATGGTAACGAAAAATGACATGTTTTTTAGAAATTTTGAAAAATAGAATATTTTTGCCAAACATTTAAAAAACTGAAAATTCCAACAAAATGCAATTTTTTGGCAAAATTTAAAAAATCTGTCACAAATTGAAAATTCAAATTTTAGGTGATATCCCGGGAAAATGCTCAAATTTCAATTACGGGTCACGAATGGCCATAAAATATTTAAAAGAAGACAGATCCTATGGTTTAGATAAAAACACAGAGCTTTTGGTAACAACTGGAGATTGTGACACAATTTTCGGGGAACGGTATTTTGATGCCTTAGAAGAGGACTATTTAAAATTAACTCCAGAAGTAAGAGTTTTCTCTGATTCAAGATGAGTCAGAATTTTCGTGTCAATACACAGATTTTTTGATAGAAGGAAGTTGGCTTTGGAGCAATAAGATTTTTTTGAAAAAATGCCTATTTTTAACAAATTGGCCATTTTTTATGTTCAACTAGGTTTAAGGGGAAGGTTCCCCCCATAATTACACTAGGCCCGAGACCTAAAGAAACCGTTTTGCCAAGACCATTCAATAGAAGAAAGTTTCTATAACTTTTTACCTTTCTTTCAAAAAAGCCAAGATCCCATGGGTCCTGGATCCCGGTTCAGGGGACGCACCCATTTTCGAACTTTGGTCCTGACAAGACTTCTGTGTTCACTCACTGAGTAAAAACTTGGCGAAGCCGTAAGCGCCAATAATTCAACTTTATCGAAAACTGACTACATCAAATATCTTCTCTGGATCAAGAAAATTTGAATTTTTCGTGCCATTACACTAATTTTTTGAAAAATTTCAAATTTTTTAGCAAAGAAGTATCACCGTTTGGCAATCACCGCTATTTTATTGTATCAATATTCATAAATCGCCATTTTTTGTGAGAAACGTTGGATTGTTGAGATCATTTTTTATGATGGGTTATTTAATACCCTGGAATATCAACACCATGTCGGTTTTTTCTTTAACTCTGAAGTTATATGAAGATGGAGAATATACCCATCCTGGATATCAGGTAAAAAGTTTTTGAGCAAAAATTGAAAAGTTTTATTTGAAAAAATTTAGATGGATGATATAATAGCCCTGATTCGGTGGATGTGCGTTACCGGTAAAAGATGCGTGGTTCGCGCTATACCCGTAGCTACCTTAAGTGGACCTACTAGTGGTAAAATATAAATTTTTTAAATTTTAGCATCCCAAAATTAATTTTTCTACTCATTTTAATTATTAAAAAATTCAACAAAAAACAACAATTCAACACATTTTAGGAAAAAACTATTTCGATGAATTCTATGAGTGGGCTAGACAAATCCGCCGCTGGACAATCGGAGCAGCAGAGGTGTTCCACTATTTTGCTGTAATTTTTCAATTTTTTGCAAGTAAAAATTCAAAATTTTTAGATCAAATCGAAAAAACTACCATTTTTTGTCTCACTTGCGTGGGCATCAAGGTAAATTTTTGATCACTTCAAATGTTTTACATAGGAAAAAAATCAACAAAAAGTTAAACCTAACATTTTTATTTTTAGATTTATTTTTTACTATGGATTTTTATTATGCATAGCATCATGTTATGGTATAATTACACCTTTTGTGGTAAGAAATTTGAGAAATTTTTAAAAATCGAAAATAAATTTTTTAATTTACTAAAAATGTTTATATAATCTTTGATCAATCTTTTCAATAAACAAATTTTGCTACAGGGTGTCCCAAAAAATAGAACTTTCGCTCAAATTTTCAAGTTTTTTAATTTTCATCAAATATCTCTATAGCGGGGTTTTCTATGCGAAAAATCGATTACGCATTACCAGACTTTGAAAACGCATCTCTGACCCTGTATTTTCTATTTTCGCTTAAGGCTCTAATGGAACAAAGAGGTTTTTCTCCATTAAAATTTTTATGTTTAGACTGTTGCTATGTTAAAAGCCGTCGGCCACCACCCTGCTAATGGAATTGTCATCAAAGATGAATGGACTTTTAACTGGATTATGCTAGGCTGCCTTGGCCTCCAATACGTCTGGTTTTTCTTCGTTTTTCTCTTTAACAAACTGTCCGAACCGATATTTCCCAATAAGATCCGAGATGAAACTGGCATCATTCGAAATGTTTTTCATTTTATTATGATGTGGCCTACCATGACAGCTTATTGTTTAGTGGAAGTTTTTGCTTTCCTTGAGGTTACTGTCAGAGGAAAAGCTGTTTGCAGTCATAATGCGAGTAAAAAAGATGGTTTGGTGAAAACGGGTGGAAATGCAGTGCACCCAATAACTGATAAGAATCCTGATCGATTTGATGTTTAATTTTTTGTACTTATATGGATTTTAATTATAAATTTTCTTGTGTTATACCGAATCCCATCAGATTGATCTCCGAGGCTGTACAAGGCATGATGAGAGGAAAGTATATGAAATCACGATAATTGCAAGTAATAAGCTGCATTAGCATATCTTCTCCTCATCTCAATTGATTCCAAAGGTTGAAGAACTTCTTGTCTCCATAAACCATTATCGTCGTCCTGAGAATCTGCTAAAGTTGTTGGAGTGAGACTTCTTTCATCGATGACGAAGTTGTGGAGTACACAAATCGCTTTAACGATTAGATCAGCCGTTGCATCACTGTATTCGATTGCTTTGAGAAAAATCCTCCATTAAATTAAAAAGAAACCTTGAAAATTTGCTTTTTTTGCTATCATTTTCCATACTGACGGCTTGTTCTTCGCATTTTTGTATTGAACGTGGGTTTTGTTCCAAAGACATGGTCGACTACGAACCAATTCAATAAGTGTCCCAGCAGATGGAGCCTTTTGAGAGATTTCCGACCGTTCATCTGTTTTCTAGTCTTCCTCGCTTTCTTTCACTTCTTGATAACTCATATTAGAATCTTCAGTCGATATAGAAAAGAACACCTATAAAAATGTTAGATTAGCATTGCTTACAACGAAAAAATATTCTAGATCAAAACAATAGTTTCTATTTGGATCGGAAGAAAATATTCAATCAAATTGCCAAAAGTTGGCAATTTAAACAATAATTTTAGGCATTTTCTAGAAGAAATGATAGAAATGTTAAAAGTATGATTGAAAATTCGAATTCAGCGCAAAAAATTTGCCTAGATTCAGATAAGTAGAGAAAAAATAACGTTTTTAAAAAATGACTGCGTCAAGATCAAAATGTTTGATTTTGACTTGCAAGTCATAATTTTGACTTGCTTGCATAGCCATACTTTAACTTTGACTATTAACTTTGGCTTTCTAACTTTAACTTTGACTTTTTGACTTGTGTGCGTAGCCTTAGCCTTAAGGTTACGAAATTTGTCCGTACAGACAGACAAACGCACATTTCTCGTTTAATATTAAAAGATATACTAAAAGTGTTTAATCCTTGTTTATGTGTAAAATTAATTTTTTAATAATCTGCGTTTTATCACTGTCGTCATAAATTAAAAAATGTGTTTCCCAAGCTTTCGTAAAAGTCTGTTAAGTGATAAGTTTATATAAAAACAAATTTTGCCAAAAAAATGTTTACATCTGGCTCATATATTTACGCTTATGAAAATACTTAGGCATATTTTATCAAAAGCTAATATTTTAATCCTTTTATCAAAAAATAAGATAAATAAAGGCATTAGAATAAAAGCGTTAGATATACAAGCGTTAGAAAACTTTATTTTTTAACATTTTCATTTGAGCCAGCATCATACGGCTCAGAAACTTTTTTTTCAAAAAACTAATGATAGGCAAAAAAATTTCAAGTAATTTTAAGATTTTTACAACTTTTTATGATTCGCTAAAATAAGAATTTCAAGCTTGGAGGGATCGAACCCGCGCCAATAAAATGAATGGTCAGCGTCCTATTCATTAGACCATGCGTGCCCAGATTTTTTGAATTTACCCATGAAACATTTACACTTATCTCTATCTATTTTCATTATAATCTTTTGACTCATCCCTTTTTTATGACTCACTATTTATTACACAAGCACATTTCGTTTTCGGGTAGAGATTTCTGAACACCCTGTATGTACATGTAATCTCTTACTTTATAAAGTACAGGGTGATTTTAAAAAACCGGATTTTGTGCGATTTTGGAGCAATTTTTCAATAATTCTCTTTTTTAAATTTTCACCAAAATAACCCTATATGGGATTTTTCTAGTCAAGGAATCGATTGCGCGCATGACCGAGCCTTGAAAACACTTTCCTAACGCTGAATTAGCCTATTTTCGCTTCATTTACACAACATCTTCTCTCTGAACAAGAGTCAGGGAAGCGTTTTTAAGGTCTGGATATGTGCGCAATCGATTCCTCGTCTAGAAAAACCCCATATAGGAGTTTTTTTGAGAAAAGGTTTATTTTGGTGAAACTTTAAAAAATCGCAAAATCCTGTTTTTTGTAATCACCTTGTAGATTTTTGAACTTGGGTTAAACTTCCCATATATTTGTTTTTTGACAGCCATCCGAACAAGAAAAGAGCTTGGCCTAGTGGCCCGATATTTAAAGGACCAGTCTACTTTTGGGGAGTTGATGCCAGCTTATAGAGCACAAAATTTGAAGCATTTTTTGCTTTTACGGCACCACTTGAAAATCTAACCGTAAAAATTTTATGAGCAAAACAAAATTGCGGAAAAAATTTTCAATCGAGTTTGAAACGAAGAGCGTGTACCCAGGGATCAATCAGATTGTTTATTGAAATGATTTAATAAATCATTATAAACTTCAAAATTCTTGAACATTTAGAAAAAATAAATATAGCGTTTTTTATGACTCGGCGAGACGAATAAAATGACACTAAAATTATCGAAGTTGAAAAATGTTTTGGGTTATTGAAACGAAATCCCTGATTCATAGTTTCGTTTCAATAACCCAAAAAAATTTTTTAATTTGATAATTTTGGTGTTATTTTATTCGTCTCTCTGCTGTATTTATTTTTTCTGTATAAGGATTTTGAATTTTATAATGATTTATTAAATTGTTTCAGTAAACAATCTGATTGATCCCTGGATACAAGCTCTTCGTTTCAATGTTCAAACTCGTTTGAAAATTTTTTTCTCAATTTTGTTTTGCTCATAACTTTTTACGGTTAGATTTTCAAGTGGTACCGTAAAAGCAAAAAATGCTCCAAATTTTGTGCTCTATGGCATCAACTTCCCAAAAGTGATGGCATCAACTCCCCAAAAGTGGATTTGTCCTTTAAGGAGTTTTGTACACGATTATCGTCAAGTTTTAGGTCTTGTAAAAATTTGGTATTGACAACTATATTGAATCAATTTGAAAAAATTATAACTAGTTGATGGATGAACTAAAGGAAGAGCAGTTCTCGGTAGGATTAACAAATTTTCACCACAGATTTATGGGCATTTCCTGCCAAGAGAAAGTTCATCGCAGATGACATAGGAGCAAGTGTCACAAATTTCATCTTGAACGGAGAGAGTTCTTCCGAAGTTAGAAATTATATTTTTTGAACTATTTTTTACCATGTGGTGATAGTGTAGTGGTTAACGTGTTCGGACACTTACTCGGCCAATGTTCAGCTACAATTTAATAAAAACCGCATAGAAATTCGGTACTAGGCCCCTCGTTACGACGCGAATTCACGGTCATTCGTTACAGAACCCAATTTTAACTTTAAAAATTAAATTTTTTCATAAAAAATTGAAAAAAAAGTTATTTATGATTTCCCCCTCCCCCATTTTTGAAATCCTAGCACGCCCCTGATAGGCCGTAACAAGCGGATTCTATAACGAGAGACCGTAACAAGTGGCCGTGATGAGTGTGCTCGGTAACGAAAGCCCGTAACCGTAACAAGAGGCCTAGTGCCAGAAATTCGTTAGAGAGGGTTCGAGAACGACTAAAAACATTGATGTTGCAGACCAAAATGATCGCTTTATATGGTAAAATAGTAGTATTCTCGCTTTTCGTGCAAAATGTTGAAGGTTCGTTCAAAAACTTTGTTGGATGTTGATCAATTTTTGCGTAATTCAATTTTTTGCTCCATTGACACGAGAATCCTGAAAATCAGGCTCAAAAACTAAAATGCCTAATGTCAATTTTTTAAGCCTAAAATAACAAAACAAGAAAGCTTTACCATCCCTTATGAAGCCGATGAGTTTAATGAAGAATATCTCGACATCGAGAAAGGTGTCAAAGGTGATCCATCTGCCTTGCCAAATGATCCAAAACCAGACAAAAAATCGAATAAGATAAGTCTCAAAGGCCAATATTCGGCGCCACCCTTGTCAGAAAAGAATGAAAAATTGTCAAGAAAAGGCACAGGGATGCCGAAGAAAAGGAGAAGTTCGCTATGGGAAAGATTTTCGTCGAATAAATTTGCACAGAGGTCATTACGAAGGTAAAATTTAATGAATAGAATAACAAAAAGCTGTGATAAGGTGATCAAAATCGATCAGAACGGAGTAGTTGGTAGAGCAGGAGACTTTCATATTCAAGAACCGGCTCGATATCCATCCACGCAAGGAAAGATTTTTTTAAATTCTTGCATTTGCACAATTTGTTGAAAAATTGAATGAAAAAAATTTCAAACAAATTCCAAAATTTTTAAGAAATGCAAAAATTTGTTGTCGCTCCGGGGTTCGAACCCAGCCATTGAAAATGAAAGGCTGCTGAGCTACCGATTAAGCCAATATGATCAAATTTGTTTGAACCTTGATAATTTTCATTTCCCAGAATCTCAACCTACAAAGGTAGGATAGCCAAACCAGCGAATGCCTATATCCAGTGGTATTTATTATTTACATTCTTTTTGATATTCTTTATTTCGTCCGCATTTTGGGTCCCTTGTATCCCAGCGTTACAAAGATTTGCCATGGAAATTGTCATTATTGTGCTCACAATCATGCATTTATTGTGGTTTGCTGCTGTTGTTAATAACTTTCGATATTTGATCAAATTGAGGAGCTTTGCTCATCATAAAATTGATGTTGGCAAGGTAGGATATGACTCTGGAAGGGACCCATATTTTTGTTAAATCAGAGCTCAAGAAATCCCGAACAGTGCCGTAGCCAGAGAGGGGGAAGGGGTATTAAGATTTTCTCCCCCTAAAATATACTCAAAACCAATTTTCGAACTGTTCGAAAATTTGGCTTCGAAATCGAAATTTCGACCTCAAAAATGGCTCGAAATTGAATTTTGAATTTCGACCCAGCTATAGTCACGAAACCATTTTCAGAGTCTAGCAGGCCCGTATTTAAGGGGAGCAATTGTTCCCCAACGTCGAAAAAATGAAAAAATTTGGTCTCGGGATATGAACTTGCTCTTCTGCGAGATTTTTTCCAGCTTTGTTTATCGTGCAAAAATTTATAGGACGTGCCCAACATAAAGAAAATCAAGCACCTTGTCGGCATTGCCTTTTATAAAGAACCCATCGAGCTAATGTTTGTTACCCTAGATAGCTTAGCCACTCAACCAAATGCTCATAAAAAAATCAGCGTTTTTGCTGGTATGGAAGAAGGGACTCCTGATAAAGAAGAGGTATGAAAAATATCATTTTAAAAATAAAATTTTTTAGAAAGCTCGACACCTTAAAGCGATTTACATGGCAAAATTTGAAAGGTTTTATGTTACTGTGCATCCTAAAGGGTTGTCTAGTAATTTGTTAATTTTTCAATAAAAAATTACATGTTTTTGGAAATTTTGAAAAATAGAATATTTTGCCAAACATTTAAAAAACTGAAAATTTCAACAAAATTGCAATTTTTTGGCAAAATTTAAAAAAATCTATCAAAAATTGAAAATTCAAATTTTAGGTGATATTCCGGGAAAATGCTCAAATTTCAACTACGGGTCACGAATGGCCATAAAATATTTAAAAGAAGACAGATTCTATGGTTTAGATGAAAACACAGAGCTTATGGTAACGACTGGAGATTGTGACACAATTTTCGGGGAACGGTATTTTGATGCCTTGGAAGAGGACTATTTAAAATTAACCCCAGAAGTAAGAGTTTTCTCTGATTCAAGATGAGTCAGAATTTTCGTGTCAATACACAGGTTTTTTGATAGGAGGAAGTTTGGTTTTGGGGCATTATCGTAGCCAGACCCTTCGGAACAAGGGGCGGTACTGTAAAAATGGGCATTTTTGAAAATTTTTTTTAAAAACAGGTATTTTTTCAAAAAAAAATTTCCCAGGTATGGGGAGTGGTATTGTAATTCGATTGCAAAAATTTGATTTTTTTAGTAAAAAATTGCATTTTTTGGCAAAAATAGACATTTTGACGATTTGTGGTAAAAAATATCATTTTTTTAGTGCAAAAATTGAAAAAAATGGACATTTTTTCAAAAATTTTCAAAATTGGGGGACCCTTAGGAAAACATTTAAATTTTTTCATGAACGGGGGCGGTCGCCCCTTCCCCTTGGCTACGTCACTGCTTTAGGAGTGCGAAAGTTTTGGAATTTTTCTTTAAAATTTTCATTTTCTTCTCCGATAATTAAAAAGCCTTCAGGTTTGGGGGAAAATTCCCCCCCCCCCCCATAATTACACTGGGTCCGGGACCTAAAGAAACCGTTTTGCCAAGACCACTCCATAGAAAATAGTTTCTATAACTTTTTACCTTTCTTTCAAAGGAGCCAAGACCCCATGGGTCCCGGACCTCAGTACCCAAATGAATCCCATGGTTCAGGGTCCCGCACCCATTTTCAAACTCTGGTCCTGACAAGACTTCTGTGTTCACTCACTGAGTAAAAACTTTTTTGGCGAAGCCGTAAGCGTCAATAATTCAACTTTATCGAAAACTGACTACATCAAATATTTTTTCTGGATCAAGGAAAATGGAATTTTTCGTGCCATTACACTAATTATTTCAAAAACTTCAATTTTTTAGCAAAGAAGTATCACCGTTTGGCAATCACCGCTATTTTATTGTATCAATATTGATAAATCGCCATTTTTTGTGAGAAACGTTGGGTTGTTAAGATCATTTTTTATGATGGGTTATTTAATACCCTGGAATATCAACACCATGTCGGTTTTTTCTTTAACTCTGAAGTTATATGAAGATGGAGAATATACCCATCCTGGATATCAGGTAGAAAATTTTTGAGCAAAATTTGAACAGTTTTATTTTTAAAAATTTAGATGGATGATATAATAGCCCTGATCCGGTGGATGTGCGTTACCGGTAAAAGATGCGTGGTTCGCCCTATACCCGTAGCTACCTTAAGTGGACCTACTAGTGGTAAAATATAAATTTTTTAAATTTTAGCATTCCAAAATTAATTTTTCTACTCATTTTCATTGTTAAAAAATTCAACAAAAAACAAGAATTCAACACATTTTAGGAAAAAACTATTTCGATGAATTCTATGAGTGGGCTAGACAAATCCGCCGCTGGACAATCG
>JAQGBS010000406.1:0-22236 GCA_034698545.1 Acrobeloides obliquus
TTACTAACTTTGCCTTATCAACTTTAGACTTTGTCATAATAGTCAAGAATGTAGTCATTTTTTATCATACAAGGAAAGTAATAAAGACTGAATTGACTAATGAGCGTAATAATTGTCATAATGATCCTAAAGAGTGTAAAAATTGTATGAGAAGAGATCATCTAATCAAATCTGCACCGGGTCCATGTTTACTATGAAAATTTAATTTTATGATATGATTAACTTTGCGTAGTTTGATATGACATTCGATGATCAAATATGATGAGTATTTGATAACAGAAAAGACGTATAAAGCAAAAAATCATATTAAATTTTTATATATTATATGATGTTATGTTAGGCAAAATGACTTTTTTCTCGTGTATTTTTTCTAAAAAAATGATATATAATCAGAAAAAATCACTTCCATAACATGATTGGCTCATTATTTTTATCACTGGGATGGTTTGTTAACTTAAGTCACGTTCTCTATAAGGATCACCGGGCCGACGGGTCATGGGTCAGAGATTTTTTTTGTGTCCGATAAATCGATAGGATATTGGTCCCTGATCACGGAATCGAGAGAAAAAATTCAAAATTGGTATCAGTGGTATCTTTGGGTGCTGAATCCGATTTTGATAGAATTTTAAAAAAAACTCTTCCTCTAGATTCCTTAAATTGCAATAGGCGTAGATTATCTTAGAAAAGCTCAAAATTCTGAAATTTTCATTAGACTTTATTCAGCAAGTTTTGAGATGTTATTTGCAAAAAAACTGCATCAAAAAAGACCTCCGAATGCTCGATATTTAATCAATAAGCCACGGTTTCCTACGCACTGAAACAGGCTGTAAATTATTCACATTTTTAGAAAAATTACTTCTTGCCTGACATTCTACATGAAATTGGGTTCTTTTTTGTTTATTTTCGTTTTATTTCATCTTTGGCCGTTAAAGGCTACTGGTTCTTCTTTGTCAAGCGTTATTCGAGGTACGTAAATATGTGAATCTTTGCAATAGAAGGTCTGAAAAACCAAGACTTTTGGAAAGATCGAGTTAAATATCAAATTTTAAAATGAGATTTGCAAGCTTAATACACTATTGAAAGGGTCAGAATTCCAGCTTAAAAGTTTCTCGATTCCTTTCGTAGGCCGAGAAATGGGCGTTTAAAAAATGGTAATTTGTGCATAAGTTTGTCCATCAAAATTCACATGCTTGACCCATAAAAGTAGTCAAATTCGAAAAATTTTTACACTAGCGTATTTGACATGAAAACTGCCTTGGGAGGCACCAAACTTAAGTCTCCCCGCGGGTATTAACATAAAATTCCAATGCAAATTGTTCTGCAAACGTTGCAGACATATTATCGTGTGAAGAAAATCTAAGAGTTTTTTATCTTTTTATTATATAAGTTGATTAATCCGAATATTTTAGAACTTATTTATAATGATGTATATCCTCGAGAGAAAGTATATAAAGTGAGAATCCACATGAATTGCTTAGGTGAAGGAAACTGCAGAGGAGCCTACATAAGTATTTTTTGTTTCTTGAAAATTGAAAACTTTTTCAAATCCTAATTTAGAGCCTGGAGTACATTTTACTATTGGAGATTACATTTGTGGAATCGATCTAAGTTGCAACGGTTCAGGAAATTGCAATGCTTATCGAAGAAGTATTTTTGTGTTTAGTCAAACCTATCTATAACTACACCTGTAAATATAGCCCACATCCAAAAAAATTTTCCTAAGATTTTTTCATAAACTGATTTCCTAGACCCGTAGAAATTTAAGCCGGCCCGTTTTCACCTCTGTTTGGATATAGAAAGACCTGACTATAATCTCTAAATAATTTAGAGCGTTATATTAATAACAATCGGTACGTAATATGTGGAATCAGTGCAAATTGTAACGGTCGTGGAAATTGCAATTATTATAGGAAAAGTATTATTCTCTAATAGGAAAATTTACGGTCTAATTTAGAACGCCAAATTAAACAAGTCGATAGTGATACACATGAGCATGTCCGAGAAAGTCCAGCTCAAGTGCTAATCGAAGATCTAAATAACAGTCGACGAGTCAATGATACAAGTTCAAATTGAAAATTCTTTTGAGACATTTTTTTCAAATAGTTTGTTCATGCAAAGTTTTTATTCTTATTTTTCTAAACTAATTTGACAAATAAAGCTTTTCAATCGAACATTACATTGCAGCACAGAGATCGTTTCAATTTTTAATGAAATATTTTGTTATTTATATATTATAGCCCCTAATATAGTTTGACATCAGTTTTTTTAAACTAATTTTAGGCTTAGGCCTAAGCTTTTTTTAAACTATAGGAGTGCTTATAGACTTAGGCTCTTGCTTAACTTAGACTTATACTTAGGCTCAACTTAACCATAAGCCTCATTTTTCCGATATTTACACTCGTTTAACAAAAAATTTCATATTGTCCCACATCTGCTCCACCACTAAATGAAAGCTTATCCAATTCACTATCGGATAGCATCGGACGTTTTTCCCGGAAGTGACGCGCAAAAGTGTGCAAGCACAAACATGTTCAAGAAACATTTAGAATTAGCATTTTTTCTTACAAATCGAGTTTTCTCAACTTTTTTAAGGGTTTGATGAAAAATTAACGTCGGAATCGTGTTCATCGCCTAAAATTACCCCTAGATACCAAGTTTCATCCAATTCTGAAAAATTTTTAATTTGGGGCAAAAATTTATGGACGCGGGTGTGATTAGAACCCGCAAGTTTCCGGCCTCTGGCGCGTGGTTTGCCACTGCACTACGCAAAATGTACTAGAATCAACTTTTGGCCAATTTTCGCCCATCGTGCAGTAGTATTTATACCCTTTTAATAATAAAAATTTTTTTAAATTGGATTTTTCGAGTAAAAAATCAAGGTACGTATCTGCGAATAATGAACAAGGGGACCTTACACAGACTTGTCGAATGTCAAAAGCTTTCGAAATGGTTAAGATTTATAAAGAAAATTTAATAAAAACGACTATTTAAAGAGTCTTATATTTTAACCACCATGTATTTATAACAATTTTTAACACTGGAATGGTTTAACGTTACGAGAACGTTTTTTAAGAGATTTGGACACGCTGAATACGGCTATGAGAAAGGTTTTCGAAAAAGTTGTTTTTGAGTAATAACGCCCACTGGTAATTCATGTATACAAATTCCACTTTTGCATTTTTTAAACAGACTTATCTCGAAGTAGATATGGCTTCATGAAATCTTTTATAGCTCATTGGAAAACTCATTTATTGGGCTTTAAAATGGTATATAATACTTGGTATGATATAATACTAGAGTTAATATGCGAATGGAATTAATTTTTTTCTGATACACGAGAAAAAGTCATTATTTCCTGCCCACAGTGACACTCTGCATCATATGATATAAAAAATTTTATATGATTATTTGTGATTTTTTGCTTTATAAGTCTTTTCTGTTATCTCATCAGATTTGATCATCAAATTTCATTTGATCATCGAATCATATCATAAAATTAAATTTTTATAGTAAACATGGACCCGGTGCAGATTTGATTGGATCATTTTTTCTCATACAATTTTTACACTCTTTAGGATCATTATGACAATTATTACGCTCATTAGTCAATTCAGTCTTTATTGATTTCCTTGTATGATAAAAAATGACTACATTCTTGACCATTATGACAAAGTCTAAAGTTGATAAGGCAAAGTTAGTAAGAAGATCGTATATATAAGTGTCCAGGATTTTTTACTTATCACATTAAATCAGACTTGTTTATTCTTTAAATATTAACGCTTTAATAAATCAAATGAAAGTGCTTATTCTCGTGGGTTTAGCTTTTCTAAGCGTAATTCAGTTGTATGGTGCAGTCGAGTTCAACTCGGAGGCAATTGAAGATGGTCGATATGAAGCGAATCGATTAAGTACAAATTTTTATATCTATAATTTGAGATCGTATATTTAGAACGCGAAGTAAACATTGGGAAACGATACGCCGTAAGAATTAATATGAACTGCAACGGCGCGGGAAATTGCAACAGTAGAGGCAGAGGTATTTCTTTAGTTCTTCAAAATTCTTGATGAAAAATTATAATTCCGATGTAATCATGAATTTAGAAGCCCAAGTAGAAGTTGGGAGCAGAAACACTGGTGGAATCAGTAGAAACTGCAATGGAGCCAGGAATTGCAACAGTAAAGGCGAAAGTATTCCTTTAATTCTTCAAATTCTTGATGAAAAATTATAATTTCAATTAATCATGAATTTAGAAATAAAAGTTGGGATCGATAACACCGGTAGATACAATGCAAACTGCAACGGCCGTGGAAGCTGCAATGATGAACGCAAAAGTATTTCTTTAATTCTCGATTATGAAAAAACTAAAATTTCGATGTGATCATGAATTTAGAACGCCAAGTAGATGTTAGTGATATGAGTGTAAATTGCCAAGACCCAGATAACTGCAATGGGTACCGAGATATTCCTAATGAAGATCGTTATAGAAGACATGGAGGTAGAGCAAATCTGTCTACACTCACACCTGAATATAGCCGCACCCCACCCAAAAATGGTCTTTTAAATGTCAAAAAATCGTTTCCTTGCACCAAAATTATAGCGGTCTAAAAGGGTCAAAATGGGGTTTCTAGAATTTTTTGATGCGAAGAATCGATCTCGCATATAATTCCCCTAGAAAGTAATTTCTAAAAAATTCGGTGAAAAATTTTTTGGGCTGTGTTTACTCAATATACCCATAGCCACCATTCCCGTGAGTGTGGCTATAGAATGCAATATTGGAAATCAATAAATTTTTATATAATCTAATTTAGTAAATGTTGGTAATAATAACCCTCCTGGAACAATTCAGTTTTCTTGCAACGGTTTCGGACGATGCAATAGTAATAGATTTGGTTGAGACAGAAGTTCTGATACAAACTTAAAACTCATATTTTAAAACTACTCAACTGACATATCTATAGTAAGACATCTTTTCTGTAAGATTCACCGGCACCATGGTTCTCAGAATTTTTCGAAAGTTATGGCTTATGATGCCCATTTACAACACCGTTAGTGAAAAATCCTGAAATCCCTGCCTTGGGGGCTATCTGGGGAGCGCCCTATTCCATAGCCTCCGGAAACCAGTTTTTCAAAAAATTTCTTGATCCAGCTCAAAAACTGCACAAACAGGTTCGACATCCTCGGTTTCCCGGTAAATATGCAGAAATTTTCAATAAATGAGTTAGTTGTACGATGAAAACTCTATTTTTTCGATAGATCTGTGATTTCAGAGCGTTGATGCCAGTTTATAAGTGTTTCAAAATGAGTTTTAAGTTTGTAGCAGAACTTTTAGATCGACTCAATAGTTACCATTTTAATTTCTTTAAAATTGTAGATTATACCGGCGAGCAAAAAAATGGGTTGACAAATTGGTTTTGCCGGTGGCTTGGATGGTTTTGTTAGCGAATTTATGATATTTTTGTAAATTTGATTAAGATTCTGTTTGATAAATATTTATCGAAATTATCGTTTTTGTATATTAAATTTTTTTAAAAACAAAATAAATTCAAACTTTTTAAAAAGCATAAAGGGCGTCCCAACTATATCAGGATTTGAACCGCACAATTTTTTACAAAGTGACTTTCTAGGGGTATTTTTATATAAGAAATTGGTTGCGCACATAAAAAGTCACTTTGTAAAAAAATATTTTGTCATACGAGATCCTGCTATGGTTGGGACCCTCCCATTTAAAACAACAGAATTTTTTATTTATTTATTATCTTGCCATAGTTCATTTGATTGCTAAATTCTTGAAAAGACTTATATGAAAGACCAACTCTATCATCCAATTAAGATCTTTTACTTCGTAAATTTTGTTAAAGGGTGCAGGTATTCTTCGGCAAAAATTTTTTTCTCGATATAACCTATATAGGGGTAATTTGATGCGAGAAATCGATTGTGCGCACTCCCGAAGCGCGAAAACGTCTCCTTCGCCTTGTTTTTGTGAAAATATCGGTTTGGGGTGTGGGTTCCAAATTTCTGACAATCTCGTAAATATCTGGTGAACAAAAATTGTTGAAAAATCGACATTTTCACGAAAACAAGATGAAGGAGGCGTTTTCGCGCTTGGGAAGTACGCGCAATCGATTCCTCTCATAAAATCTTTTCGTCTATTTTAAGCACAAAATTAATCAAACATATTTATTAAATGTATATTATTATTTGAGTAGATATTTTATTTATTTGAGTAGATAAAATATTTATCTGAGTATATTTAGGCTTAGCTTTGGGCTTAGACTTTCGATTCAGAACATGGTGTAAAAACAAAAAATGCTTCATTTTTCATGATCTTTCCGAATATATCATTTTTCATATGATTGTAAATTACTGGACTGGTCCTTTAAGGATTATTACTTTTTCGTGCAATTTTCTCGTTTTTTCTATCGATTTTCATCATAAGTAACCTTTAAGAAAATTGTAGAAGAAATCAATCTCTACAATTTTGGTAAAAGAGATTTTAAACGAATCTTTCTAGAAATTTATAAAATTCATTATCAAAATAAGTATCCTTACAAAATTTTTGTGACACCCAAAGCTCGGTTTTTTCGCAAAGTTTGTCTTAATTTAACATGCAAAAACGATAATTTCGATAAATATTTATCAAACAGAATCTTAATAAAATTTTACAAAATATCATAAATTCGTTAGCAAAACAATCCAAACCACTGACAAGACCAATTTGTAAGCCAATTTTTTTGCTCGCCGGTATAATCTACAATTTTAAAGAAATTAAAATGGTAACTATTGAGTCGATCTTTTAACTCTAATTTTTTTAACTCTATAACACTCCTTTACATTAAATCTCTCAAATAACGCCATTTTGGAAAAAATCCAAGTGGGTGACACGAACTGCACTTTAACCCAAATCAGAATTTTAATTTGTTTTCATTAAGAATTTTGAAGAATTAAAGAAATACCTTTGCGCCCACTGTTGCAATTCCTAACTCCATTGCAGTTTCTATTGTCTCCAGAGTTTCCATTCCCAACGTTTACTTCATGTTCTAAATTCATGATCACATAGGAATTATAATTTTTTCATCAAGAATTTGTAAGAATTAAAGAAATACTTTCGCCTTCACTGTTGCAATTCTCGACTCCAATGCAGTTCTCATTTACTCCGGAATTGTCGTTCCCAATATTTATTTCGCGTTCTAAATGTACGATCTCAAATTATAGATATAAAAATTTGTACTTAATCGATTCGTTCCATGTCGACCATCTTTAATTGTCTCCGAGTTAAACTCGATTGCATCATACAACTGAATTACGCTCAGAAAAGCTAAACCCACGAGAATAAGTACCTTCATTTGATTTATTAAAGCGTTAATATTTAAAGAATAAACAAGTCTGATTTAATCTGATAAGTAAAAAATCCTGCACACTTATATATACGATCTTCTTACTAACTTTGCCTTATCAACTTTAGACTTTGTCATAATGGTCAAGAATGTAGTCATTTTTTATCATACAAGGAAATCAATAAAGGCTGAATTGACTAATGAGCGTAATAATTGTCATAATGATTTAAAGAGTGTAAAAATTGTATGAGAAGAAATGATCCAATCAAATCTGCACCGGGTCCATGTTTGCTATAAAAATTCATGATATGATTAAGTAGTTATTCGATGATCAAATATGATAAGTATCTGATAACAGAAAAGACCTTAAAGCAAAAAATCACCAATAATCATATAAAATTTTTTTGTAAAAAGAAGGGAATATTCTCTGAAAAAAAAATTTTTTGCCAAAACAGCCTACGGCGGAAATCATCAAGATAATTGCCTTCAAAAGATTCGATCATTAAATATTTTTAAAGATGTTTTAGAATGCAATTACTTTTGCTCCAAAATTCTGATAACCCACTATTATTTCCATATTGGGTCAAACCGTAAATCGCAGCATTCAACATCCAAAATGTGATAAAAAGACAAAGAATACAAAAGAACCTAGCTTCATATAGAGCTTGAGGAAAAAAGTGGATAGTTAAACAATATAAGACTCTTGTATATGGCCATTTTTTCTCTATTGGATAAACCAAAATCAGTTATCTGAATTTGAAAACTCGAATTTTTAGCTATTTTTTCTTTATACAGACTTGTCAAATGTCAACAGCTTTCGAAATGGCTAAGATTTATAGAGAAAATTTAATAAAAACGACTATTTAAAGAGACTTAAATTTTAACTACCGCGCATTTATAACGATTTTTTAACACTGGAATGGTTTGCTGTTACAAGAACGTTTTTTAAGAGATTTGAACTTGCTGAATATGGCTGTGAAAAAAGTTCAAAAAAGTTGTTTTTTAGGTGTAACACCGAACTGGTAATTCATGTATACGAATCCATCTTTTTTGAATTTCTTTACAGCCATATTCAGCAAGTTCAAATCTCTTAAAAACGTTTTTGATTATGACAAAACCTTAAGTTAATAACAAACCATTCCAGTATTAAAAATAATGAGCCTACCGTGATATGGAAGTGATTTTTTCTGATAAAAAGTCCAAAAGAAAAAATACATGAGAAAAAAGTCATTTTTTCTGCCCACCGTGACACCCTGCATCATATGATATATAAAAATTTATATGATTTTTTGTGATTTTTTGCTTTATAGGTCTTTTCTGTTATCTCATCATATTTGATCATCAAATGTCATTTGGTCATCGAATCATACCATAAAATTAAATTTTTTAGTAAACATGGACCCGGTGCAGATTTGATTGGATGATTTCTTCTCATACAATTTTTACACTCTTTAAATCATTATGACAATTATTACGCTCATTAATCAATTCAATCTTTATTGATTTCCTTGTATGATAAAAAATGACTACATTCTTGACTATTATGACAAAGTCTAAAGTTGATAAGGCAAAGTTAGTAAGAAGATCGTATATATAAGTGCGCAGGATTTTTTACTTATCACATTAAATCAGACTTGTTTATTCTTTAAATATTAACGCAATAATAAATCAAATGAAGGTGCTTATTCTCGTGGGTTTAGCTTTTCTGAGCATAATTCAGTTGCATGATGCAGTCGAGTTAAACTCGGAGGCGATTGAAGATGGTCAACATGGAGCGAATCGATTAAGTACAAATTTTTGTATCTATAATTTGAGATCGTACATTTAGAACGCGAAGTAACTGTTACGCACGAAAACTCCTGGGAGGATAGTAACTGCAATGGAGACGGGAGTTGCAACAATGAACGCAAAAGTATTCCTTTAATTCTTCAAAATTCTTGATGAAAAAAAAATTAAAATTCCAATGTTATCATGAATTTAGAACGCCATTCAAATACTGGAAATGGTTACGGAAATGGGATGAATTCAAATTGCCAAGGCCCAAACTGCAATGGGTATCGAGATAATCGTCATGAAAATCGTAATGGAAGACCAAGAGGTAGAGCTAAATCTGTCTACACTCACACTTGAATATAGCCACACCCCACCCAAAAAATTTTTCTCAAATTTTTTCAAAAAATAACTTTCTTGGGGTACTTTTATTAAAGAAAGCGATTGGTCCTTTAAATGTCAAAAATAACTCGAAAATCGATTCCTTGTACCAAAAATTATCAGTAAGAACTGCAACGGCGCGAGAAACTGCAACCATTGATACAAAAGTATTTCTCTAATTCTTCAAAATTCTTGATGAAAAAAATTAAAATTCCAATGTGATCATGAATTTAGATGGCCAAGTAAATGTTGGAAATGATAACCACAATGGACTGAACGTGAATTGTAATGGAATGGCAAACTGCAATAGTGGAAATTCTCATGGAGGTAGTCCAAGAAAATTTAAAATTCTTTTTGCTTGTTTCACCCACGGGAGGTCCGAGCGTAGTGTTATTTTGTATGACGATTAGCGCTCGGTAACTTGGCCTTCAGCCTAGCTTGGATCAAGTTTTAGTTATTTTTTAAGACCAATCGTAGGACGATATATATAGTCACACCTCCAAAAAATTTTTAATCAGATTTTTTCGAAAAGTGACTTTCTAATGGGTATTTTTAGGCGAGAAATCGATTGCGCGCATCAAACAATTCTAAAAACCCCATTTTGACCCTCAACATCGAGGTTTTACATGCTAATTTTTAGTGGTTTTGCGTTTTTTCGTGTTTTACCCATACAGACGTACTTAAATGTCAAAAATAACCCCGGAAATCGATTCCTTGCCCCAAAATTACCCCTATAGTTTATAGGCTAAACAATTGGGCAGGGGGTGGGTTGACCCACTCCCATGTCGCCGCTGGGGGTCAAATTTCGGCAAAATTGTAGCTTTTGGTAAAAATATACAGTAAAATAATAAATTTTAATTATGGATTTGCTCAAAATCAGTGGAGGTTCCGCAGCTAATTCCAGCGCATAAGTTACTAGTTTTTGATGCTCTTCAAATTTATACCAGCCTTTTTTGAAAACTCGACCATCAACCAAATGATTTTTGACGAATTTTGGAATTTTTGACGGTCAAAAAAAGGTTGTCAAACGTGTCGCTTTTTGGTTTACCAGCCTACCCCTTGCCCATGTATGATAGGCTATAGAGGTCTAATTTATGAGAATTGGTATAAAATATTGAGCGAAAAGCCACAAGCAAAAAATCTCAACATTCGCATAAAAACTCATTGATGAGAGTTAAAATGGGGTTTTTAGAATTTTTTGATGCGCGCAATCGATTTCTCGCATAAAAATACCCCTAGAGAATCACTTCTTTAAAAACATCTAAACAAAAAATTATTTGGACCCCGTCTATCCTCTAAAATCACTCTCCCGAGGGGGAGTAACTATATGGAAATTGGGCTATACCATACTAATGCATACCAAAGTTTTTTTAATTTTTCAAACTTTTGGTAAAAAATTAATTTAGACCACCGAGTGGATGTTGGCAATGGAAACTATGGAACAGCTCAGTATAATTGCAACGGTGTGGGAAAATGCAATAGTGGCTCAGCTCCCACGAGAAACTGTGATTATCGAGTAGGATCAGAAAGATATGCCCGAAAAAACAATAAAAAATTTTTCAGAACAACCAAATTTATGAGAATGGAACATCTCGAGCAATGACCTATGAGGAAATAAATGAATTACATAAATATAGACGACAAATCAACGCTTATATCAATCAAATTAATCAAATTGTAAAAAATGATCAAATTCTTGAAAAATTTTCATTTTGTAGGTCAATCAATATAACAGAGATTTAGTTGAAAAAAGTTTCACCGAACATGTTACAATGGCACCATTTCCAGCAGTGCCTAACCCTCCATGTTTCTGCCAAAATTGTTGAATTTCAAGTTATCACAAAATGTGCTTTTTATCGTTATATGAATACTATCTTTTAAAGTAATAAATTTGAATGACTTTTTTCTTTAACAGATTTTTTTGGGATAAAATCTTACTATTTACTTTTGTGCAAGAACTTTACCCTCCTCTGTATTTAAAAAAGATCGGACTAACACAATTTAGATAACTGGTTTAGGGTTGGGGATATTGTTAAATAATGATTGATTAGCACTTTTCATAGATCAACAGTAAATAAAATAGTAACGGCAGAAGAGTAACTGGGGGGGGGGGTCCGGATGGATGGGGGTCACTTTTCAAAAAATTTTAAGGAGGCAATAAGTCTCTGTTGATGAGGGGTTAGTGTTTATCGTAGCCCTTGCTTGAATTTATTACCAACTCCTTTATTTTCTTCAATGAGTTCAAAAAGGTTTGATTTTTGATGCTTACGCTTTTTGGGGCCTAAGCCTTGGCACTCGTTGGAATAGAAATTTGGCTCAGCGAAAAAGCGTTAGGCGTAAACACGTCATTTCATTTTTGGAATCAAACGTTTGAGATGAGCAAAGCCCGTTTTCTTGAAATGATAAACAGATCCACAAAAATAGCCAAAAAGTTTTGAAGTCACAAAAACGGAGGAACAAACAAGAAATAGCCGAAAAGAGGCGTGAACCGCAACACTTAAAAAATGGAAAAGATCCCACAGGTTGAGATAGCTAAAAAGAAGCTCGAAACAAGCGTACCGCAACCTGCGTTGAGGTTGCGATACGGTTGCTATACAGGTTTGGGATGAGTCAGATTTGGGGAGTGAGAAGGAGTGGAGTCACAACCTGTGATCCAATGAAGCCGCCGTGCTCCAAATGCCCATATTTACCTATACCTTATTGTATTGCAACACCTTATTTAATAAACGACAAGAGCCTCTAATTTACTCTCTGACTCTTATGACGTGGCGCTGAGTCTTGGAGCAGAACTCAAGGACGATCGCCGAAATGTTCTTCTGCCCACGGCAACAAGTGATTGCAGAGAACTTCCCGTTAGACTTTTTGGTTAAATTTTCACGTTTAATGTCAAAAAAAGCTTTTACAAAGTCACTTGTTAGGGGTATTTTTATATGAGAACTCGGTTGCGCACATCGAAAAGTCACTTTGTAAAAAATATTTTGTCATTCGAGATCCTGCTATAATTGGGCCCTTCCCTTTTAAGCAACAGAATTTTTTATTCATCATCTTGCCATAGTTCGTTTGATTACTAAATTCTTAAAAAAATTTATTTAAAATTTATTTTGTATCGGCTGATAAATATTATTTACAAATTGAAATATTTTATTGCCAAGCACCTCCAGTTGGAATTCGATTGTGTTTGAGATCAAATATTGATTTTACCGCGTCCCTAAGTCTCCTAAGAAAAATCAAATAAATTAAATCAAATCATTTGAATACTTGTTAAAATACAAATAAACAATCGGATCATATCCACAATCTAAACAAACAACCACCAGTTGAAAACACAAAAACAATTGGCTACGAAAATAGATATAATTCCAAAAACTTTGTAGACTCAACTTAAGTACACATGGTACCATCGTTTGCATGAGTAAAAGCCATTCATCTATATTTATTACATTCCCTTCAATACTAAGTCGCTAAAAGAGAGATAAGTTTTCTAAGAAAGTGCATAAAAGTGAAAAAAGTACGAATTACCCCTAGAATGAATTTTGCTAAAACTCCTATATATAGGAGTATGGATAGAAATAATGGAATAGTTGATGTATAAAACAAAGCTGCAGCGAGGAAAGTTTGAGGTGCGTCATCGATACCGTCACGAACTAATAAATCGAAAATGGATTCATCAATGTTAGCTGGGCCTAAATTTGAAGGCTACCCTGTAAGATGTCATTTTTAGTGATTCTACCTGGATAAGGCTTAAAATCTAAAGCAATAAGTATCGCAAAAACAGTATAAATGGCATAAACTATAACAATCATAAGCTAAAATGTACTACTTTTTTGAAAGTAGTATTTTAGCACTTACATTGCATAGAATCTTTTCTTGTTTTTTAGTCAAAACAATGAAATCAGTCCATATAAAAAACCGATCTACAGCCAAAGCTAAAATAAATAGATTTGGAGGTATAAAGCTGCAGTCATCGATAATCGAGATGATCTAAATAAATATATGAGAACAAAAGAACGAAATTTACCCATCCAAAGTTCGATGCATGAGGAGTAAATTTTAGTGGAAAAAACATCATGAAGCAAGCAAAAGACCAGTCTAATACAACAAATAAATCGCCTAAAGCAAGATGAAACATTAGAATAAAAGCGGGATTTTCATAGAATTCTTTTCTTGTAATGAAAATCTAAAGTTATAAAAAAGTGATAATTTTGAAATCATTAAATCCAGAAATAATGGAATACAAGAAGTCCAGCCAAGTTTAAAGGACCAGTCCAGACAGTTACAACCATATGAAAAAATGATATATTCGGAAAGATCATGAAAAATGGAGCATTTTTTGTTTTGACGGCATGTTCTGAATCGTTGTAGTTGTCGAGATAATTGCGTTTAAATTTTGAATTTGTTACAAGCTCTTCGTTGTAATACACAAAGTTTTTTGAATTTCTTGCGGAAAAATCGTGAAAAAATAGAATCAATCAATAAAGAATTTTATGCTGAACAACTTTGCTAATTTAAGTTTGCGAAAATAATGTTATCGCTGATCAAAAATGCAAAATAAGTTAAATTCATGCAGGGTTTTCGTTTCAATATACAAAAATTTAAACCTAGTTTGCATTTTTGATTGGAGAAAATTATTTTTTCCGCAATCTTCAATTAGCAAAGTTGTTCAGCACAAAATTCTCTGTCGACTCGTGCTGTTTTTTCACGATTTTTCCGCAAAAAATTCAAAAAAGTTTATGTATTACAACGAAAACATGTAGACGAATTCATATTTTCAAATACATTTATCTCGATAGGGAAAACGATTCAGATAATGCCGTAAAAACAAAAAATGCTCCATTTTTCATGATCTTTCCGAATATATCATTTTTCATATGATTGTAACTGTAACTGAGTGGCCTAATCCTTTAAAAAACAATTCCTAACCAAACCAAACAATTTGACCAAAGTATGAATACTTACCCACATAACAGGCAAATGCAAAATCATCGAAGCCATAACATAAGTGAAAATTACACTTCCAACAATTCTGTATTGTGTTATAGTTAAAAAATGTGCCGCATCAAAATCTTCATAATCATATGATATATTCATAGACATTTTCTTTTGTAAAACTCAAGATATAAGCACTTCAAAGCTTCCTTCTTATATTACGATATTCGACATAAATGGACTCTAGCCTGCAACAAAGAAATGATCAAGAAGCTTAGTTATTAAAATTAACCAAGTCGTTTGATCGAAAAACCAAGTTTGTTATACTTCGAAGATGCCTTTATTACTGGAATATATTACTAGTCGGAAAAATCACTTTTCTGTAGTTTAAGAGTCGTTGCCAAAGAGAAATCTAGGTAAAGTTATTAATATTTAATAACTACTTGACGAAGTACTTTACGTAAAAAACCCCAAAGCTCAAAAATTACAAGTTTTTTGGGATTCAAACATCAACTTTATCTGCAATCAAAAGTAGGGTTGCATAATGGTTTTTTAAGAAAGGTGGCAAAAAATTTGCTAAAAGGTGGCATTTAAGTCATTTATTTTTATGTAAATTCCGCGTTGAAAATAACTTATTATAGAATTAAATCAAGGATATCTTGTTTCAGTTCTTGATGCGATTATTTCTTTAATATTTACAAAAATTCAAAAATTACAAAAAGGTGGCATTTATGTAACTCTATCTACAGTAGAAGGCAAGTCTTTAAGCAAAGGAGAAAATCACTGTTTCGGTCTTGAATTTTATAATATAAACTTGTATGGCGTGTAGCTTTTTAAGGAGAGATAGAAATTACTTGAAATTTTTTATGAGCTAGAACTCGACTAGGTCTAATTTTTTTGCCTATCGACAAGTTCTTAAGACTTTGAAAAACTGCTATCGTTACATAAATGATACCTTGGTAACATACTTGGGCAAGAGGGGTACTGTACCCCCCCCCTAATTCGTCGTATCGGGGGAAAAATTAGTGGACCAATTCGTATTTTGACGGCAAAAAATATATATGAATTCGTATTTGACTACGATTTTGTATTTCCAATTCGTATACGAATTCGTATTTCGACTTTTTCGTCTGTCGACGTTTTTTTTGGTCGACAGTAGGGACCAATTCGTATTTTGGGGCCCAGTATCCCCCTGCTTGCCCATGAATGCTTGGTAACCAGACGTTAACAAATACCATCCCAAAATTTTGAGTCCTTGATCTGTTGACAAAAAAGGCACAATAAAGGAGACCTCTGCGCTGATCGGTTGGCTAAGATTTAAAAAAAAATTTGATCGGAAGACTTCCAAAATTCGTGATCGGTTGACCCCTCCCCTCAATTTAGGGGGTTTTGGAGGGGGGCTTGTTAACGTCTGATTTAGGTGACTTTAGGTGGTATTTAAGTGATTTATTTTTATGTAAATTACACGTTGATAATATAACTTATTATAGAATTTAAATCGAGGATATCTTTCATAAAAAATGATATAATTTTTCAAACATCAACTTTAAGTTGCAAAAAATTTGCAAAAAGGTGGGAGAGAGAGCCTAAAGTTTAGGCCTAAGCCAAGATAAAATGAAAATTCTTTCAGATAAAACTAGTCTGATCAGATAAAACGGTAATATATATAAAAAGGTCCAAGAATAAATTTTATAACATTGTATGTAATTTGTTCACTGTAGCGCAAATTTCCTAGTGCGAAATTCATTAAATTATCACGCTTATAAACGTTCTTGATTAAGAGTTATTTCGATAAAATAAATTGTGAATTGCAAGCAATTAAACTGTGAACAATTTTCTAACAAGGGGCACATACGAGTCACACATGCACAAGGTCTTACGTCAAAATTTTCAATACTACATATTTTTTGATTTGACGACTTTTTTTGGTCAACATAACGCAAAATTTGTAGCATCGGCCACCGCGAAGCGGCGGCCAAATACTACATATTTTTCAATTTTTTGCCGGATACTACTACATGTCTTTCGTAAACGGAAGCTTGTGCATGTATGATACGAGTTGATGGTCGAGTTTTCAAAAAAGGCTTGTATAAATTTGAAGAGCATCAAAAACTAGTAACTTATGCGCTGGAATTAGCTGCGGAACCCCCACCGATTTTGAGCAAATCCATAATTAAAATTTATTATTTTATACGATTTGATAATATAAATGAAATTTAATTGTATTTTTACATATAAATCTTATTAACCCGCTTTTTCGGTAATTCGTAGAGAAAATTTTGAAATTTTAGATCATTCACTAACTTTTGAGCTAATTTAAAAAATTTTGAATGATTTTTATGTGGCAATCTTTGCTAGAATGAAAGTAGACTTCATGCGCTACATATTGAAAAAATCGCATCCAATTTGCTTTAAAAATACCGGTGTTAAACTCTCACAAGTTAAAGTATCTTTAGATATAGTCTGTTTCCCGGTATGATACTAAAAAAGACCCTAACGATGGTCTAGTGTTCCAAGGTTCTGGACACCAATCTGAAGGCGCAGGTTCGATCCCCATTATGCCAATTTGTGAAATTCTGAAAAAATTGTGGTTTTTCGATATTCGTAAAATCGCCATAACCTTAACAGATCAACTTTTCAGGCCTCCAAATTTGCGTCATCTCTCCCCCTAACCCCCCCCCCCCCTCACTCTCTAACTTTTCATGAGGAACATTTTTCGCGTTGACGAGAAATTCTGAAAAATTGTGATTTTTTTGGTTTATCAGAATGAAACGTTGATTTGTCAAAGTCATGGCGATTTTTCGAATACCGAAAAACCAAATTTTTTTTTCAGAATTTCTCGTCAACGCGAAAAATGTTCCTCATCAAAAGTTAGAGGGTTTTAGGGGAAGGAATGGCGCAAATTTGGAAGCCCAAAGCATTGATTTGTTAAAGTTATGGCGATTTTTCGAATACTGAAAAACCACAATTTTTCACAATCGGCATAATGGAGATCGAACCTGCGCCTTCAGATTAGTGTACAACGCCTTGGGCCACTAGGCGATCGTTAGGGACTTTTTGGTATCACGCCGGGAAACAGACTATACCTATAGGAAAAAGATGTTTAAATTACAATTAAGATGTAACGATACATTTTAGCATCCTTCTAGTTAAAATTCTAGTTTTAATGTCATGTTAGTCTTTGATAGATGATCCTACATAAAAATTTTTATCTAACAAGTATCACTTTGAGCATTATTCTTAAAAGATTCCATTTTATGAGCTTCTTCCGGGTTTCTACGTTTTAATTTATAAATTTTCACTAATATCTTTTCCAACTCCGGACATCTTTTCAATATCGAAAATTTTTTCCCAAATATAACCAATTCTTCTCTATATGGCGTAAGTACAAACAAATCAATAACACAATTAATACAAACAAAAACTTCTTGTATAGTATAAGAAAAAGAATTATAAAAATTTAAGAATGAATTATAGCACATCAGTACAGGCCTAGAGGCGAAGAATAATGACATGTTATAAAATCCTATTATTCTAAGGCCAGTCAAGCAAAGATTGGAAATACATTGCGCAATAACAACCCATGCAATTCGTTTTCTTTCATTTAGTAATTTTTCTTGGTTGTCAAAATTTTCTAGTTGCTTCATGGATGAATATAGATGATATAGGACTGAAATCATTAGGATTAAGCTCGCCATGTTTGGTATTAAAACTATGGTGAGAGTAATGGAGTAGTATAGTGTGGCCGAAATTAGTTCAAAGTTTGAAAGTTGAGTACAAATCATAAGAGTTCCGAATAATGTAAGGTCATAAATAAGGAGTAAAAATGTAATACGATATTTGCTGCCGAAGAACGTTTTATAAGTGTCAGAATTTCGGGTTAATAAAAATCGATTTAAAGCCAGTGGAAGTGATGCTGCAACGGATGTTGTTTGGCCTTGTGTTCCTATGGCTAAACTTTATATAATAAAGTGTGTTTGAATTTTCATTCCTGCTTGCATGGTTGTTTTTTTGTTGCCTTTGCTCCTGTCTCTGATCCTTAGCCCTGACTCTGACCCTAGGCCTTGACCCTAACTCTGGTCCTGGCTTGGTTCTCGCTTTTAACCGGATCCTGGCCTTGGTTCTGGTCATGACCCTTGTTCATGTCCAAGTCTATTACTTTCATGTTCCAAACACCTTATGTCTTTTTTTAGCGGCAGTCGACCGGCCGATGAAAGGATGATGTATTTTGGAAATTTTCTGCCATAATGACGTGGGGGAAGGAGGTCCAGACTAAATCTAGGAAATAATAACCGAAACTGAAACCGAGGGTACAAAAACCGGACCGAAATCAATGATCAGAAAAACCGACAGAAAAAATAGAAACCGAAATTTCCAAAACCGAGCGAACTCAAAACCGATGGATTTTTCATTGGTTTCCTAACTCTAATCCAGGCCCCTTTCTCTCTAGGACATGTATGGTCTGGTCCTTTCGAATCCTGTTGGATTCGGTCCGGCTCTGTCCGATCCTGTTTATCCTGTTCGATTTTGTTCAATCTTGTTCAATACTGTTCGATCTTATTCGATCCTGCTTAGTTCCTACTATCCGTTCCTGTACTGTTCAGCCGTGTCCTGTCTGATCCCGTTTAACCTTAATGCTCTTATCCGATCAAGTCCTATCTGATTCAGTCCTTAACTATTCATGCCACTATCCTTTTTTGGCACCATGTACTAGGTGGCGATCGAAGACTCAAACAGGCAAGATAAGCGAGAGAAAAGGGGGAAGGGTCACGAAAAAATTCAACTGAGGTGGTGCCAATAAAATTTATGGTACTAGATATCAAGTGATACTCATGTTTTTTATCAACGTCTTTCGGCTAAGTTGCTCTTGAAAATTTGAGCTCATTTGCGTATTAGAACGGTCCCCTCCTTGCAAGTATATATGCTGCGTGTCTTCCTGACTCCTAAAAAAATTCAAAATCTACCTATGAAACTATTAATCCATAGTAGTTCATATTTTTTAGGCTGATCATAAATTCTCCTCAAAATAATATCAGCCACAATCTTATAAAATACTGGAAACAATAAATGCAATATCGAAATGTTCATAACACACCATTTAAAAGTCCCATCAATTTTACCAAAAATCGAAACAATAATTATAATCGTTGCTAGCATCGTTGTAGTAGCAAATATGGGAGTTTCTGCTAATCTACCTAACTTTTCAAAATAGCATCTATCCGATTCCCAACCAGGATAGCCTTGAGAAAAACAATACCTATCAGTACCGTTAATATTATTTTCAAGACTAGATAAGTTAAGACAAATCATAATAGTGCCAGAAGATCCTAGACAATTTACACTCAAAACTTGAGAATTTTTTGAGCAAAAAGAAAAGCGTTCTTGTCGACTTAATCTAATGAAGGATTTTATAAGCGCTTACGTGAATATCACCTTGAATACACCTATCAAAAATTCAATTTGGAAATAATATAAAGTAGATTAAATATGTACGATTTACGTGGGCAAATATCGGAGGTCGGTAAAACTAATCATTTTGCGAATAAAACAGATATGTAAACTACGAACAACGTGCAATTAGCTTTTTAAAGATAAGAAGTACAGGGTGATTCAAAAAGTTCGTGGACACTTTTATAATTTATAAATACCGACAAAAAACAACTAAGTAACAACGAAACTTATTCAAAATATCCTTCCTGAGCTCAATGCACGCGTTTAGTCGCTTCGGGAAATCATCAATGACTTTTCTCAACGTTTCCAGTGGGATTTCTTCCCAAGCCTTAATAAGACAATTCCACGATTTTATGAGCTTTAGCACAGGCTTTGGCTTCCAAAATGGAGACATTAACTCTATTAGAACATTCTATGTCGCGTCTAATAGCAATCAAAGTGTCTTATATCGAGACTGTATCTCCCTCTTCGATTAAATCAAATGTCAATAGATTCTGTCTGTAATAAGTTATCAAATACATATCAAAGTGAATTGTCATCAGTATTGTCAAAGTATCCGTCAGTCTTTGAAATAAACTAGGCTGTAGCCAACTTAAAGCACATTTTGAATTAAAACCTGATGCTAAAGCTATTTTCCGTCACAAACGCCCTGTTCCTTATGTCATTCTTGAAGAACGAACGATTCCACGGTTTTGTGAGCTTTAGCATAGACTTTGGCTTCCAAAATGCTCCAAATGGAGTAATCCAAGGCAATGAATTCTGGAGTAGAAGATGGCCATCCATTCATCCTTCGTGATGAAATGCACATGGTTGTCTCGGAACCATTGTTGCGTGCCTCGGGCCTTATGACTTGGTGCGGAGTCTTGAAGCAGAACCCAAGGACGATCGCCGAAGTGTTCTTCGGCCCACGGCAATAAGTGATTGTGGAAAAACTCATGGTAGATTTCTTGGTTAAATGTTCACGTATAATGTCAAAAAAAGATTTAAAAATATTTTCAAGACTCTTTATGGTATCAAACTTTGTATAAAAACGTATTTTTTTAAGTGTCCACGAACTTTTGAATCACCCTGTAGTCTATAATTTAACTTTAAGTTGGAAATTCTCGATGGATGGGGCTATTTTGGTATCTAATAATTAAATAAGTAGCTATCATTTTTTATGTTTAAACCTGCTTCGAACAAATTATTTCCAATGAATTTTTATGAAGCCTAAATCATTCAAAACCTAGAATATTATAGATCACCACCATAAATCCGAGTATCTGGACGAAAATTAAAAATTTTAGTCCTAATCATGAGGAGATAGGGCATCCTCAATTTTGGCTATGTGAAAATTCTTAGTTTTTAGTTGGCAAGGAAAATTAGCAGCGAAAATTGGTAGGTGAAAATAGGCAGTTTTTTTAACAAAGTTATTGCCTGATCGTCAATAAAAAAATCTGTCAATTCTCGCTGCTAATTTTCCCTGCGAATTTTCTCATTTCAAAAAATCCTCGAACTGCCAATTTTCACACTGCCTCAATTTTTAACCATTAAAAATATAAATAGTCCTAGATAATTATTGTTTAAAAAATGACTTTTTAGGGGTAATTTTATGCGAAAAATCCGAAAATGATGTCAGAAAAATGGAAAAAATTTTTCTGAGGTACGCCCCTAAAAGAAAGTCAGTCTCCTTTAATATGAAAATAGATTTCATTCATATGATGGTAATAATGGTGAACAGCCTTTTCTTACAAGGGTTAGACGGTACACGGTCCGAACGCAATTAGTGATGTTATTAGTGATAAATTAGTGAAGTCAAAAATTTCCAAATGAATTAGTGGCGGCCCAGAGGGAACGCGAGATAGAGGCTTCGGAAGTTTTAGAAACTGATGTGAATATGGAAATCATGGTTGGTAGTAGGATATTGACATCCGAAAATGAGACCCATGAAAATTTTAGCATAAATGTGTTTAGAATAATTGAAAACTATAGGTTATAACATTTTCAGGTTGACCTTTTGCAGATTATGCTCTTGATCTTAACACAAGGGTCAAAAGTTACAGAAATTAATATAATCCGGCCTAACGACCCTAAGTTTCTCACCCGTATGTATAGTGTGTATGTGCTTCCACTTCGATTACGACTCTTCTATTTATAACTCTACCTCCAAACAAAACCTTGCCCTAATCGAGAAAGTTCAGTAGCACTTCACTCGTCTACTTTTTGTTCGTTGTTTTAAGTATGGCATATAATTTTTTCAGCACTAAAAATATTTTTTTCAGCATTAAAAATATTTAGCTTTAACCCATTTTGGCTCACAACTCGGCGTGACGATATTTTTTGAAAATTTTTGCACAGAAGTGCTTAGAATAGCCTAAGAATAAGTTTCGCAAA